>PVIU01005430.1:0-113749 GCA_004026605.1 Ondatra zibethicus | reverse complement strand
CCCCTCAATGGAAGAATGGATCAAGAAAGTGTGGATTATATACTCATTAGAATACTACTCAGCGGTAAAAAACAAGGACATCTTGAAGTTTGCATGCAAATGGATGGAAATAGAAAACGCTATCCTGAGTGAGGTAACCCAAACCCAGAAAGATGATTATGGTATGTACTCACTCATTAGTGGACCCTAGCTATAAAAAATAAAGAGGAGACATTTTGCTTTGGATTTTCATGCTCTATTATATTACACTGGAATTTATGCATCTTGATTTAGCTTTGTTGGGCTTTCTGAAACTTCCAAGTATGGTGAACATTTGTTTGGGTTCTTGGTATTCGCTCTGGTTTCTAAGTGTTGTCTAGGCTCAGTGTTACTTATAGTTCATCTGTGGAAAACAGAGTGATAGATATTTATGATCTCACCTCTGTGGTTGTAAAGGGAATGTAGCATCCTCTATCCTCATGGAACACTGAAATATAGCTGGAGGATGGACTTTTGAAATTTAGAGCCATGGTTCATAAGGTGTGTGGCACTTTGCATCAAAGTTCATGACTTGTAGATATCAAAATTTCCAGGATGGATGTATTTAGAGTCTCATAAGTACAAAACATTTGTGAGTAGAGCAAACCCTATCACTTCTCTAGGAATAGGGCATAGAGCCAGTGGTGGAATTTTGTAATTGCTGTGCATTTTAATACTTGAATTCAACAGGGTTATTGCATATTATTTATCTAAGGAAGCATATAACAGTGGGATTGTAGCATATTTTGGCTTCAAGATCTAACATGTACTCTAGAGAAGGAAGTTCTGGCACAGCCAGAGTGTCAGAGATCTCTTATATGCCTGGCTTTGGTGAGTATGCTGAATACAAACATGTACCTTTTAGGCAGGAGATTAGGGATTTCTTAGTGTTCATGGAACAATGGAAGTATGCATAAGACCTGTTGTATCCAAAGACCCTTTACCATTCTGGGTTCCAAGTTGGTGGGGCAAATTTAGACCAGGTTGTCAGGAACCCTTGTAGGCAGGAGCTGTATAATACTGGAAGTGTGCACAGGAGGCAAGGGATTAGGGGACCCTTTACTAATCTGCACTAGGTGCTGGTGAGTAGAGATAATGTGTGTGTTGGAAATACATCATCTGGGAACTCCTTATTACGGGTGATGGGAGCTGATGGGTGGTCATGGTATGTGTCATATCTTTCTTTTTAATATTAATAAAATAACAAATGTTGGTGCCTTTTTTGACTCTCTTACAATGGATTGTGGCCAATGAGTGAAGGGCCATTGTAATCACACATTTTTATATGTACACAAAAATCTAGGTGAATAAATCAGAAAAACACAGCTATCTGTCTCCACATTGGAAGCAATGATTATTTGAGGATTATACTTCAAGAAATAGTTTAGTACACTTGGTTATTTCTCTAGACGCAGTGGGAATTGGGAGAATGGAGTCAATAAATGAGCTGGACTAAAGTCTCATGCAATAATCGAATTTATTTTGAGCATTAGAAAATTTAAAGTTTGAGGGTTAAGAAGAGTCACATGAGGAAATGTAAGATCACAGGGTCAAACAGCACATGCCAAATCATGTTTTTGCATGAAGACATAAAAACAAACAATAGCTAATTGTAATGAATAATTGAAGTAAACTCACTCCCATCTGCTATACCTTGTAGTAGCACAAAAGCATAATCCCTGAACAATTCCATGTTTTTGAAGAAACTGAGGTTGCAAGGACATTGTCATGGTTTCATGGAGTTTTCTCAGAAGCCCTCAGAAATTTCCTCACAGGACATCATTCTTGGAATGAGTTCAGATACATATTTGTTCTCAATTGGGAAAATGATAATTTGCAGTTCCTCAGGAATGAAGCAGAAAATATGTTGCTGTCATAAAGGAATTCAAGAAACAGCTCAGAAAATGAGAATGAGGCAGAAGTTGTACCAATGGGTCAAATTTTATGTTCAAAATTTGAATTTTTATAACAATCGTAACTTCTCAATTTTTAAACAAATGTAATTTTGATTATTGTAAATTAAAGCATTTGTCATTAATATAAATTTTATATTTAACTTAATTTTTACCTCTGGCCAATTTTAAAACATAATATAATTTAGTCAATATCAAACATTTACTTAAAATAAGCTTCATCCATGTATTAATCTTTTCTAAAGACTGTATTAAAATAGAATACCAGTTACACTACATAGAAAAAAATCATGTAGGTGAAGTAACCTTTCTTATATCAGGGTCCTTGTCATTAATTTTATTGTCACAAGTCTAGGAGAGACTTCCTTATGATCACTAGAGACTTTAATCACAAAGGAAAAGGAAAGTTACAACTAAAGAAACTTTTTCTATTCTTTTTTATCATGAAAGCAGCAGGATACTCTTCCTTCATCACGAGCAAAGTGAATCGCTCTTGCTATCTGTCCTTTTGAAACAACTTTTTCAATGGAAGGGTCATAAAGTTTCAGAAAAAAAGATCATCAATCAGAGAATATTTAGAGTTTTCTGGGCCCCTTCTAAGTTGGAAATGGAGCTGAACCTTTCAGTTGCATTTTCAACTATAAAAATTCCAACCCCCAATGACCACAATAATAAAATAATTAAAGGGAAGATGATCATAAGTTAAATGGTCCTTTCTTGATTACTTAATCTCAACAGGATCTCTTATAGGATGTTTACAATAGAGATGAGGCATGGTACCTTAAAGAACAGTATCATGTAATACAGAATGATGCAGAAGTGCAGAGGAAATGGAAGGGATATTTAGACAACTGTCACTAGTCTCAAGGGATAAAGGTGAACTCAGTTCCTGGAAGATAAACTATATTATGTTTATTATATACGTTATTCAAATTTCAATATCTTTTCTTTTTGAACACAAAATATTAACCATTAACTGACACTCTATAATATACAACTACATATTAATGGGGTGTAATTCACCATTTTGATGTATGTATAGAACTTTCAGTATTTATGACAACTTAAACATGCCATCTACTTCCTCATTTATCACTTCTTTTTAGCAAATGCATTCAAAATCTTACCTGTTTTCATTGTATAGCAAATACTTGTATTAATAACTACATTTTATTGCAAGCCAGAACATTGACACCCTCTATTAATCAAGTTTGTCATTGACTACCCTTTCCTTATCTATTCCCTGCCTCAATTGTTTTAATTCAATGGAACATCAGTGATTTTTATTCAAAATTCACAAAAAATTCCTAGAAGAACTGTGATTAGTTTATTGTCAAGTATATATGATTCATATTTTGTGCTATTTTATGCTCATGTTAATAAGAAAAAATATCAGTGGAGTAATTTACCATCATGATTATTATGTGACGACATGAATTGCTTGACATTCTCCATTCAAAATATTTAAAATGTGTTTCTGCTAAAGAATTTTATCATGGAGTAACTACACATAGTTGTAATAGTTTTACTAATGCATATATTAGTCAGTTTTCAATAGTTTATGATTTCATAAATATTGCACCAGATATGCCCTTTATTTATTAATATGTTCAGAAAAAAAAACAACATAATAAGTATGATTAGAGAACTGTATGAAAGCCTGCCCCTAATAACTCAATCTAAACTGTCAGATGATATTATTTGAAGCAAATGAAGATGTATTTGCCTTTTAGGTGTTAATTAAATTGGCACAATTATAATTTGTAATTTGTGATGAAGCAGAGCACTGACTGCTATAGCCTGAAGTTAAGGCTCACCATATACCACTGTTATTCTAATAAATGACAACTGATTTCTAAAGCAAATTACTCTTGTGTGTAAACTTCATGTTGGCTTGACATTGCCTCCCACAGAAGCTGGCGTGGATCTCACCAATCTCTTTCTTCTCCTTAGTCTATCCTTTTCAACAAACACTTTAACAGCTGTGAATGCAAACAAGGGACATTTGGCAAAAGTAGGAACCAGATGCCCAAGTCTAAATGTATGTTCTCTTCAAAGCTTCAGAGCCTACCACTCATACCTCACTGGCACCTCAGCTGGCTCCCTATTTAGACTGTCTACTGGCACAATACCCAGTCTCATCTGGAAGTATTGTTGAGGTCATGCAGGTGTGTCCCGGTTCTAATTATCATAGCCAGCTAAAGCTATTATTAGGTAATTTGCTATATCTAAGAATATTTTGTGAAAAAATAATATAGCAAAAACACATATGCACTAAAACTGTTTTAAGAAGAATATTAAGGTTAATTTGTATTAATATCAACCTTTTGGGAATTAAAAAAATTTTACCAAAAGAAAATTGTTATATATATAAAAGAATTAGAACACAAACTGAGCAATGAAACTTCAAAAGAACAAACACCATAAATTCATTTTAGAGAATGCTTTGGAGTTTATTATCTACCAACAGATTTATGTTTCTCTCAACATGGATACTACTTTGTTGTTGGGTTTCTTTGTTCATATGTTTATTGGATCATTTGAGACAGGGTCTCACTCTGTAGTTCAGTTGGTGAGTAACTCACTAAGTATACCATGTTTTCCTCAAATTCACTGCGATACTCCCCTCCCCATATTCTTAGTGCTGGTATTACAGTTTGTGAGCATCATAGTCAGTATAGATATGTATTTATTTGGAAGATTTTTTTAATTAAAATAGAATTATTCACTTTCTCCACTTTATTTTCTTCCTTCCAGCACTTTCTAACTGTCTTGCATCAAACTCCTTCTGTGCCCACCCATTCTCTAGTCAATAATCTCTTTTCCATTGATTAGGATTGTTACACACACACACAGACACACACAAACCAAAGGAAAAAAAACTTGTTTATTTATTTTTTGAGATTTCTACCAAGGAAGTAGAAGAGTTTGAGGAACCAGGAGATAAAACAGAGAAGAAAGCCTTCCATTCATATTTTAATTACTTTCACATTAATTTGACAAAATTTTAGACAAGAGGTAATTTAAGGGAAGGAAAGATTAATTCAACTACTAATTTGAGACAGTACAGTCCACCATATTGGACAAAGCCTCAGAGAAGGAAGCAATTGGTTATCAGAATCCATAAAACAGAGAGTAAACCCAGATAAGGTCAAACTATTAAAGTCATTATATGTCACAAAAACCACCTTCTTCAACATGGTTCCAAATCTAATGGCTCCATAATCTTCATAAACAACAGTTTACCCTGAAAATCAAGTAGTCAAATTAATGATACTGGATTATATTTCACATCTAAACAATGGAAATTATTTATGCAGACAAAGGGTAACTTGTACTGGGTAAAATGGGAATTTGGGGGAGCCCTTTTACAATATTTTGAAAGGTATAAAACTGAGAAATAAAATTGGATTCCCTTTTCCTTCACTCAGGAGATTTCTATATTCTATTTTTTATTTTATATTTATGTTGTTATAGTTCAATGATTCAATAAATTTGAATTTGAGAGTGAACATAATCAACTAATAAAACTACTGAGATGTAAGAATTGAATGAATGAGAAGATAGGAAAATATTTTGTTCATCATTTAAACCCTGAGGATTAAAAAAATGAAGAAATTTTATCAATGAACAACTAAAAAATATATAAAATGTCTTGTAGAAGTATTGTGTTAATTTTTATTATATATTTAATTTTTGAAATTATAATTACCACATCTCTACCTTTCTTTCTGTCTGTCCAAACCTTTCTATATATTCCTCTTTGCTGTCTTACAATATCATGGCATCTGTTTTACTAATTGTTACTACATGCATAAATATGTGTGCAAATGCATACACTCACACACACCCATGTCTAAATAAAAGCTGTTAAGTTTACATAATGTGACCTAAATTTATGTGTGTTTCTGGTATGATGGTTTTGCACTGGACAACCAATTAGTGTGCTTGTCCTGGGAAAAACATCTATCCCCTTGCAGCTTTCCTCAAATGTCTCTAGTTTTGTGTGTAGCATCCTGTTCAGCTCATGTTTGCAAAATATGTTGTTAAAACTTTCCACATTAATTTATCATCTTCCCATTATTCGAATGCCTTGGAATTTAATATTTTAAAAATTGTAACAATGAAGAAATCATATGAAACCATAAAAATTAAGAAAGATGTAATCAGCATTGAAAATATAACAAAATTAATGGCAGATCTTGCATTGAACATAAAACAATGTAGGAAAAATGCTAGACTGAAGGGCCTGAACATCAGAATAATGCCACTCAAAGGGAGTTTCTGTAACATAAAAGACACAAGAAGCTGACTTATCTAATGGATTCCAGGACAAAGGCATTAACTATTAACAATAAAAAGGACACCTACACTATATTGCAATGTATGAGTTTATTTATGCTTAACAAAAGCATATTCTTAATTTAATTGTATGTACTATGACGGATTTGACATAAAAAAACAAAGTGAATGAAAAATGGACATGTACTTTTGAAAATGATGATCAAATAATATACTACAATACATATATGTTAATGCATCATTATATTACAGAAAAATTACAATTTAAGCTTTTCTAAATAAGATGTATTATATCTTTTAGTTATGAACTTAAGTTTATTTCAGCTACATTATATTCAAACCACTTTTCTAGGAAGCAAAATGAAAGCATTAGATTCATAATGTTACCCAATAAACACTTGAAAAGGGGCAGCCTTCTGCTTTTTTGTGGTGGAAAAATAGTATTGAAAAACAAGGTTTTAAATTTTATTCATCCAATCTTTTAAAAAAGCAAAAATTCTAGGAATATTTAGCTTTTCTAAGAGTTTGAAAGATGTTTTCTCATTTGACAAAACTAACCAAGATAGTCCCAGAAGTTTAGATAGCATAAAATAATAATAATGGGAGCAACATGTAGTTAGTTCTATTTTATAAGCAAGAAGGGATTTCTTTCAGTAAATATGTGTAGCAATTGCCTCAGATTGAAAAGACTCCCTCCTGGAGGGATAAAGAGATTTAGAAGATGTCAAAAGTCTCAGGATGGAAATCTGAGAGAATCACAATTCCCCTATGCAAGATTATGGGGGACAAAAGGTTCTGGGGAGAAAACACACTCCTATCATCTAAAAATTTAAGAACCTGTAGGCCAAGTGTGAAGCCTCAGAGAGGCAGGATTTTAGGTGATTCAATTGCTTTTAATATCCATTCTTCTATGGCTGGCTTTGTCAAGCTTGGTTGTGGTGAGATTCTTATTTTGGTCTAATTTGGGAGAATTGCTATTTGTGAAGTAAGATACGATAATGTATGAAAAGAGAATTTTAATATATCCTTTTATTGTAAAGGTTTAAATTTCTTTTGTTCTAATGAATAATCATTTTAAGATGTTGAAAAGTAAAATTTTATTACATAATTAGATAGAGAGTATATAAAACATGCCATTCAGTCAAGAAAAATATCTGAGAAACCTCATTTAAGTTTTGATTCATCACAACTAATCATCTTGATTATTTTAAAACATAAAACACTTTAAAATTAGTTGATTTAACACAAATAAAAATGCAATCCTATTTTTGCTTGAGATGTCTCTGTATTTTAATGGCAAAGTACTAGGTAGTTTCAAGCAATAGGATTGCAATTTTAAAATTGAAAACTTGCATTATACTCACTGTTGAAAAATTGACCACGTAGGGATGAGAATGTGAAGTCAGTCATACTAAAGGAACTGAAAGCAAATTAGGATGGTAGTACTGGAGCTATTCCACAGCAAAACTAAAATGCAGAAAAAAAATGTGATGATAAAATGTCATTGCTGGAAGTTCCTTCAGCCCATGGAATTTCACGAAGCAATGAGAGTTTAATGTTACTATCTTAATAAACAATTTATGAGGACTTAAATGCAAAATGATTTCTGTTTGTGGAATATGACACACTGGACAATCTCATCAATTGGTGTGGTAATCCCATAGGTATTAGTTTCTGTGGAGTTGTAACTGTCAATAGGTTAAAAATGGCAGATCATTACATGGAAAGATTTTATAACATGTAATAGTTTGTTCTTTAATGGAAAGGCAAAATGAATCTGATAAAATTGTGGTAAATCATTTCATCTTTCTTATTATCAATGTATCCTGCTAGACATCTGGTTCATGTTCCCAAAAAGAAAATTAAACATAGAGTGGTGAACTGTACATGATGTCTGAAGCAAAGAAAATAGTATTCACCTTTTAAATATCTTTGTGTTAGTTGAGGCTACTGTGAAAGGCATTGTTTTCCTGATTTCTTTCTCAGTCCTTTTGCTGTTTGTATATTAGTGTGCTACTGGATTTTTTGAGTGTTCTTCTATCCAATCACTTTGCTGGAAGTGTTTATCAGTTGTAAGAGTTCACTGGTAGAGAGCTTAAGGTCATTTATATGTAGTATTCTTTCATATGTTTCCCTACACACTCCCTTTATATTTATATTAGGAGTAATCTATGCACATGTATATTTCAACTTTAAAACCAAACCCTGTTTACTATTTTCATTTATAATACAAAACTGTACTCAAGGATTTGACTATAATAAATATGAAATTATGATCTGTTATATATAGATAACAATATATTAATGCCTATATTTCTGCAACATAAAGTTGTTGTTGGATGTCTGTGTTTTCCTTGCCTCCTTCTTAAGTTTATAGCACACAGAGATGCAACTGCACTTAGCAGAGAAAAATGTAGAGCTCAATAAAAATCAATAAAATAAATTAAAAATTAGACAAAAATACCTGCCCCTCAGGGGCTCTGAAATGAAAAATAATACTTATTATCTGGAAAATTGTGGCTGACATAATTTAGTAGTTTCTATTTGCTCATGTAGTCACCAGTATCCATACTTTTAATCACAGAAAATTATATGCAAATATCAATATATTGTCATAGTTTTTTTCTGTATGATTTTTTAACTTTCTATGAAGAATAATCAAAAGAAATCAACTGTTATGATGGATGTAGCTTCTGTGTTAACTAACAATCATCTCCTAATAGTTGTTGTATAATCAGCCAAAGTGTACTATATTGTTGCTGCACCTGCTATACACACACAAAACTGTAAAAAAAATTAAAAGGAACAAACACACAAATAGGATTTAATATTCAGCTTGATTTTCTTAATGTTTATGCACTCTGTACTGAATATTTAGATAGTTTTGGCATATTTCATTTTCCCATACTATTATTAAGATCTTTAAAAAGTTCATAAATCATTGATGGATTAAGTTACCAACAACCTCTTCTGTATAGAAAAACATACAGATTTTAGAAGGGATACATATCAATACAGGAAATGAAAACATCATAAAAGTTTGGATATTCCTTAAAATTATTTGTAACTTAACATATGGTGGACTTATATGTTGCAATGAGGGGTTTGGGCTGCATTCCTGGCGCAGGGCCCCTTGTGCCATCCAGCTCCCGGTGTGTCCCCGAAATAATTACATGGAAACTGTATTCATTGAAATACTGCCTGGCCCATTAGCTCTAGCCTCTTATTGGCTAACTCTCACATATTTGTTTAACCCATTTCTAATAATCTGTGTGTCACCACTAGTCGTGGCATCTCTGACCTGGCAGGCTTCATGGCGGGCAGCTCTCTCTGGCTCTGTTCCCTTCCCAGCATTCTCTTCTCTTTATCCTGTCTATCTAAGTCCTGCCCTATCAGAAGGCCAAGGCAGATTCTTTATTAACCAATAAAAGCAACCCAAATACAGAAGGACCCTCCTACACCACTTATATTGAGAAAACGAATTTCTATTTTGTCAATCATCACTTAAGAGAGTCACAGCTGGTATTTGATGACCTGGATTTTGAAATAATACCTATATTTTGTTTCTCTATACTTCTGTGGTCATCAAGAAAATCATAAATCAGATATAATTTTATTTTTAAGTATGAAAAGCTTTATATATTTTAAGTTTAGTGTATAAAAATACTACTCCCAGTATTTCACATGTATAAACAGTTTCCTGCTTTACAACTAAAATTCAGTTTCCTTTACTCTATCAGTAACTTGACAGCTCTTAATACAACATGTTGATAGCGATCTACCTTTGTATTTTTCTTTTTTACATTTTCATATGGTGTATTATTTATCAGCCCAAGTTCTCCCCAACTCTCCTTTCTCTCCCACCTCAACAAGTTGTGTTTTCCTTTTCTCTCTTAAGAAAACAAGTAAAACCAACAAACAGCACAAACCAGAATTTTATGACATAAGTTTTTGTTGGCCATCTCTTCTTTTTTTTCCTCATTTTTTATTTTTTTTTAATTTTTTTATTTTTCCATTCAAAAATTGACCCTTCCTCCCCTTCTCCCATTCCCCTCCCGCTGCCCCACTAACGCTCCTCCCTCCCCCTCCATCCTTAAGAGAGGGCAGGGTACCCTGACCAGTGGGAAGTCAAAGGCCCTCCCCTCTCCATCCTGGCCTAGGAAGGTGTGCATCCAAGTAAACTAGGGTCCAAAAAAAAACAATACATGCAGAAGAGACAGGTCCCAGTGCTATTATCGATGGCTTCTCAGACTGTACCCATTGGCAGCTACATTTAAAGAGTCCGGTTTGATCACATGCTCGTGCAGTCCTGGTCCAGCTGGATTTGGTGAGCTCCCATTAGATCAAGCACACTGTCTCAGTGGGTGGACCAACCCCTCGTGGTCCTGACTTCCTTGCTCATCTTCTCCCTCCTTCTGTTCTTCAACTGGACCTTGGGAGCTCAGTCCATTGCTCTGATGTGGCTGTGGGTCTCTGTCTCTATCTCCATCCATCGGGCAAAATCTCTACGGTGATATTCAAGATATTCATCAGTGTGACTATGGTACAAGGCCAGTTCAGGCACCCTCTCCTTAGCTGCCCAAGGACATAGCTGGGGACATCCCCATGGACGCCTGGGATCCCCTTTAGAGCCAAGTCTCTTGCCCACCCTAAAATGTCTCCCTTAATGTAGATATCTTCTTCCCTGCTCCAATATCTGCCCTTCCTCCATCTCCACCCTCCCACTCCTCTAAGCTATCCCCAGTCCTTCCCTTCTCCCTTCTCCTTCCCACTCTCCCCTTCCTCCACCCCCACCATACCCCCACCCCCATGCCCCCAACATTTGCCCGGCTATCTTGTTTGCTTCCAATTCCAGGAGGATCTATATATGTTTTCTTTGGGTTCACCTTGCTATTTGGCTTCTCTAGGGTTGTGAACTATGGGCTTAATATCCTTTGTTTATGGCTAGAGGCCACTAATGAGTGAGTACATATCATATTCATCTTTTTGAGCCTGGGTTATCTCACTAAGGATAGTGTTTTCTATTTCCACCCATTTGCATGCAAAATTCAAGATGTCATTGTTTTTTTACCACTGAGTAGTATTCTAATGTGTATATATTCCATACTTTCTTTATCTATTCTTTCACTGAGGGGCATCTAGGTTGTTTCCAGTTTCTGGCTATTACAAACAATGAGCAAATGCTTTTGTAGTATGACTGGGCATCTCTTGGCTATATTCCCAAGAGTGGTATTGTTGGATCCTGAGGTAAGTTGATTCCCAATTTACTGAGAAACCGCCACACTGATTTCCAAAGTTGTTGCACAAGTTTGCATCCCCACCAGCAATGGATGAGTGTTCCCCTTACTCCACATCCTCTCCAGCATAGGCTATCCTTGGTGTTTTTGATTTTAGCCATTCTGACAGGTTTAAGATGGTATCTCAAAGTTGTTTTGATTTGCATTTCCCTGATCGCTAAGGAAGTTGAACATGACCTTAATTATCTTTTGGGCATTTGAACATCTTCTATTGAGAATTCTCTGTTCAGTTCAGTACCCCATTTTTGAATTGGGTTATTTAGAATTTTAATGTCTAGTTTCTTAAGTTCTTTATATATTTTGGAGATCAGACCTTTGTCTGATGTGGAGTTGGTGAAGATCTTCTCCCATTCATTAGGATGCCTTTTTGTCTTAATGATTGTGTCCTTTGCTTTACAGAAGCTTCTCAGTTTCACGAAGGCCCATTTATTCATTGTTGCTCTTATTGTCTGACCATGAGGACTGAGTGGAGCATGAATTTCTATATGTGAAGAGTAAGAAGGAGCAAGAAACTGCAGCACTCAGTCCTTAACGGGATGACTTTACCATACTTCTGCCCTCAAGACACAGGGACCTATTTGGAAGAGGGAAAGAAAAGATTATGAGTGAAAAGTGGTCAACGACTCCCAGTAAACAGCATTTTCCAGACTTAAAGGGCTGATGAACTCAATGAGATTGTTACAGCATGTTCATGAACTGTATGCATTCAATCCAAAACAACCAACCAAACAAACAAAAAAACTTAGCACTGAGAAGTATCCCTAAAGTCACACTCCTAACAGAAAAAAAAGTGTTTTGCAAATGTTAATTTTTCAGAAAAAGAAAATAAATATTCTTCAATGAAGAAACCTTCTTTTCCATTTTGTTTGCAATGTGGCTCTAAATAGTTCTGCAAATTCTTATGCTGCTATACATCCTGCTATAGTAATATAAGCAGTGTAAAATATTCCCTGTAATTTATGTACTTTATTATTAAAATATTTAATGCATTTTGAAACATTTAAATTTATTCATTTATCCTACTAATTTCATATCACAATAATAATTTGGTGTCATTGACAAACATTGAGAAATATATCAATTAATTACTGCATGTTTTAGTCTATATCATTTCCAATACTGGGATGAACAAAGACTCACAGCTGAACAATGTGTGAAAAGTAGAAGACATCCATATACTCAATAATAAATGAGATGTCTCTATCAAATACCTCTCCTCTGGTTCAGGGAACCAATGAGGAAGAGGGGAAAAGGAGTATAAGAGTCAGAGAGTATAAAGGAAACAAACAAGGGAGCAAGTCCTTCTACAAATAGCAGGACACAGGCACATACAAACTCACAGATTTTTTGCCAGCATTCACAGGCCTTGCTCAGTTATGGGTCTCTATCCATAGTACAGAACCTATCTCAAATTGATAACTCCTTGCAACGAAAAATAAATTTTCTCCAAGGGAGTCTTCCTGAGTGTATAAACTACTCTTAAGGCCAAGACCCAGGCCAAGCAATAATATATAGACAACATAAGACAAATTCAATGGAGATTTTTGGAGATTATTTGGTTCATAAAGTTTCACCAGGCATTTATTACTTATATATCTGCTTATTTTTTAACTTTGTACTTTTATTGTGATTTTTTGATGGATTATCTGTGTGTGAAAATTTGTGTGTCTATGTCTTTGTTTCTTTGACCTTTCTTGGTTCCTTTTCTATTATGTGTTTTATTTATTCTATTCTGGCTCATTTGTATTTCATTATTGTTGTTATTATTATTATTGTCTGTGCCCATTCGTATTCTAATGAAAGAGAGAAATAAAGTCTGAGGATTTTAATGGGTAAGGAAAAATGCATCTGGAAAAAACTGGTGGAAGTTAAACCATAATCTGAATATTTTGTAGGAAAAAAATCAAATCTGTTTTAACTTAAAATCTATATAGTATAGGTAAACATTTTTTCATTAAAATATTTTTAAAAATGCCTTAAGATGAATGGCATATAAAATTTTTATCTATTGCTGTACTGAGACTGGGAAGCCCAAGATCAATGATTTAGTGGAATAAATATTTGTTGAGTGCATGAATGTTCCTGACAATTTCTTACATGGCCATTACCTGTTGGAATGATGATTGTGCATGCACATGTGTTGTTCATTTGTTTGTGTGAGTGTGTGTGCTGTATATGTGCATTTGTATGTGTGTGTGGTTTATATGTGTGTGCATATATGTGTGGAAGCCACACTATGTTTTATCTGTCTCAGATCTCTGTTTTCTGTTACAGACTTAATAAAAAGATCCCTACTGAATCTGAAGATCACAAATTCAGCAGATTGACTGACATACAAGCCAGTTGGATATTAATGCCTCCATATTGCCAGACCTGGGATTTAGTTTGTGAATATATCCTTTATTTACATGAGCACTACCAGTGTTTATTTAAGTGCTAGAAATCAGAACTCAAGTCCAGATAAATACCCAACAAGCACTTGACAGAAGGAAATATTTCTCCGGCCTGAGGCCCATTTGTTTGTTTCCTTGTTGATTTTTGAGGACATCACTGTCATCAGAACTGTGCTTATATGACACAATAACCTCCTAGATACTCCTGACCACTACATCCATAACTGTGATGCTGAGGTTACAGCTGGAGAATTCTGGCTGACATCACCACATTGATCACTTTACATCCCACTTTCATTACTCACAGTTTTAAGCCAATACACTGTGCTAATTATAAGCAAACTCTCATCTTTGTTGCATTTGATTTTTTTTTCCATCTTAGCTGGTTGAACCTCATTGTTATGATTTACGATGCTCATGACTCTTGGGAGATACCATGGCTGATGGGGAATTGTGGTAGGTTAGGAAAAAACAGATATGCCATGCAGAGAGATATTGGGTATGGAGGGTTTATTTAGCAGGTATTGGGAGAGTATAAGACTGTGGAATAGAAGAGAGAGAAATAGAGGGACAGAAGAGGGAGAGATAGAGAAAGTAGTCAAAGAAGGAGGAAAGGGAGAGAGACAGAAAGCTGCCTCTTCAGAAAAACAGCAGGCAGAGAGAGAGAAAGGGGACCCAGGTAGGCCTGCCTCAGTGAGCAGGTTGGGAGACTGGGAGTAGGAGGAGCTTGTTTCTTAAAGGGACAAAGTACCCAAGTGACAGGGCAGGCCAGCATAAAATTCATAACATTCATATTACACTTACCTTATGCCATACATAAATAGAAGTAAATGTTTTTCCCACCACTGCTTGTCAGTTTTCTCATATCTCTCCCTATCAATCTATAATGTGTAAAGATAATCAGAATTCACTAAATTACCTCTTTCCATATGCTGTTCTTTATTAATAGTCTGTGTTAGTTCCAAAAACTAGCTCACATTATGCTGTGGAAGCTCCTTTCGCTCCTTCAGCGAATAGCCTTTAAGATACCAGCCCACTTGGGTGTGATCTTGTTTGGTTTAAAAAGCAGCAGTAGCCATGCTTTCACTCTCTTGCTTCTGGCTTCTGGCTGTTAGACTTCCTTCCTGATCACCCAGAGGGCTGTTGTCTGGGACAGTGATATGTAAATTTTTTCCCTTTAAATAAATATCCATTTTATTAATCATAATTCCAAATTTGTGTGGGATTGTTTTGTGACTTATGCCTTCATCTGGTGCCCAATGTTTGGTTTTAAACCCCCAGCTCGGCTGCCTTCCGCCAGCTTGGTTTGGCATGAGCCCTCCCTCAACTGTGGCCTTGTGTATGGAGCCAGCAGTTCAATATAGAATATTGCGCAGTAGCTTTTCTTGCTGCAATTCTTTATATTTTCTCTTTACATGCCTCGGATTGGCTTCAAGTCCCCATGCACCCTATCATTTGCTTCCCCACATGGATTTAAACTGCATGCCTCCCAGGCTCCATGGGCCCTGACAGTCTCTGCCTGCCTGGTTTGCTCTTTTCTGAGTGGGTTTTAAATCCCCCTTGCAGCACAGTGTTTAAGCAGCACAAATCAGAGCACAAATAGTTACCGAACACTGTAACCCTTTGGGATGACTCTTTGTCACGTGGAGGCATACGAGGCTTCCAAGTTGCTGTTCTCTACCCCTGGATTCTGGGTTTCTGGTTCTGTGTATGAAATTAATTTAATTACATTTACTTTGTTGAGCAACTCATATTTCCCAGTTTTTAACAAATACTAAGGCAGACACTGAAACAGGACCCTGTTTCTGTCACCTTTGCATTGGTTCTAGTCGTGACTTGGCAATAGCGCCACCTGCTGGATAATAGGTTATATGGCAGTTTTCATTTCCATTGCAACTTTTACTGCTTTCTTTACTAATACAATGGATTATCTCATGTGAGGTTTATATGAATATGGGGATACCTCAATTTACTGGTTACTAGATTTCAGTTTTCTCCATATTCTATCATTAAGAAAGAATATGGCACTCCTAAGAGCAATACAATCTTTATGGACTAATAATGAATGGCTAGTAGAAAGGATTAAAATTATTGAAAATCAGAGGTTATCTGAACAAGTGGATACTATGAAAGGCAAAATCGACTCCATATCCAAGGGTACTAGGAAGTTACATGAAAGGGGTTCATACTGTTGAATTTGACGTTCAGAAGTTTTCACAAAGTTTTGATAAGGTAACAGAGAGAATGTACCTCCAGGATGGTAATCTACATGATATCCAAGAAAAGTTCAAGGAGGACATGTTATCACTGAAGGGAAACATTAAAACCTTGGAATCACAGGTGCAGAATGGGGACCAAAAGATCAATACCTTAGTGAAACCACTAGAAACATATGCAGATCAGGAGATTCAGGCTTTATGAGAGACAGTGATAAAAAGATTTGAAATGATTGAGGAAATTATTGGAGCTGGTGAACAGAGTAAGAAGGCACAAGACCAGGACACAACATCACCATTGGCTGTCAGAACTGGTTTACCCAGGGTTTTAGCATCATACCCTGTAATTTACTCTGACAAAGCATCAACTTCTAAAGGCTCAAAGGGAGCCAAAGAAGGTAAATGAACACCAATAAGAATGGATGATCTAAAAGAAATTAAGCAAGCTGTTGTTAATTATGGCTTGCACTCTTCATTTGTTAAGGAAATGATAAGGACTTGGGCTTCTATTGTCAGAGCTCCCCTCCATGATTTCTCTCAGTTAGTGTCCGCAGTATTGGATGATGGACCTTCTTGATGGTTGGAATTAAATTCAGAGAAGAATCCAAACATATGGAACAGCAAGGAAGAGCAAAAGGTGTAGAGGTTTCCCAAGATCAAATTCTTGGTGTAGGATCCACAGGTCTAAACACTTCATGACAAAGAAGTATTGTCCCTATGCTACAAAGCTGCCTTGAATGTTACAACATTATCTCTTTCCTCAGCACTTTGGAATTATTCCAGATGATTTAATATGTTTTATAAATTATCTAGATAAGGCCCTAACTTCTCAGCTTCACTGCTGCCATATCAGGATTTCTGTCATGAGTGCCATGGTTTGGGGTGCCATATGTCATGAGCCACATTTTGGGGGAGGTGATTTTTTGCTGCAAACTTAACCATAGTGGAGTCATGAGGATTATAAACTTTAGCTATGAGGATCAGAGATAAGAAAGAAACACAGATACAGGATAGTACCAGGAGGGCAACTCAGCAGATCCGGAATGCAGAATTTCTGAGTTCTTCTATGCTTAATTTTCCATACACTTTTATACACCAATACAAAGAGAGGAGTAGAAGGCAAAGATTCCTTTAACATGATACAAGAGGCAAGAAACTTATGTCAATATTTGAGACATTAAGTCCTAAATTCCTGAGAAAAGCATGTGATGTCTGGCACAGTGAGTACACCCTAGACCAAATATCCTTAAGTGAGCTTCTCCCTAAGACAAACCTCCTATTTCAAAAGAAGGAGCAGAAATAGGCTCGAATTCTCTGACCATTGGTGAGAGTGGAACAGATGTACATCTATGGACTATTTTAATGTCCCAAACACCAAATAACCACAACCTAGGTCAGGATATCTTGTTTTCTAACCACACCTGTTGTCACCAACTTTAAAAGAGCAAAATTAAGATCAAACTTGCCAACCTTCAGACAATGTAAAATAGGCTCACATCTTTGGGTTCCCACAGATAACTATCTATATTTGACAAAATCATATAGAATTCTTGGTTTCTTATCCACTTGCTCTTTTTGCTCACCACCCCTTTTTTTTGAACTGAAAATAGGTTATTCTCTCACATTACATATCAACCACATTTCCCCTCCCTCTATTCCTCTTAGCCACCCCATGTACCTCACTATTACCACAGATCCACTCCCCCTTCTCTTCCTCTTTAGAAAAGAGCATTTATCAAAGAGATAACAGCATACATGACAAAACAAGATACACTATTATAAGGCAAAAGTATAGTATTGTGGCTCAACAGTCCAACAAGAGGAAAAGAGTCTCGAGATCAAGCAAAAGAGTCAGAGATACAGCCACACATACTGTTATGCATCCCACAAGAACAGCAAGCTGAGAGCCATAGCATATATGCAGAGGACCTGGTACAGATCTATGCTGGTCCCATGTTTGCTATTTCAGTCTCAGTGAGCCCTGTTTAGTTGATTTGGTGTGCCATGTTCTCCTGATATCCTCCATATACTCTAATACATAGAGTCTTTCCTTCCCCTCCTCTGTGGGGTTCCCTGATATCCAAGGAGGAGGACCCAACTGAGAATTAAAATTTAGACATTTTGGTTGAATGTCATAATTCCTGTGGGTCACTGCAACTGCTCTCATTAGCTGTGGGAGGAATTCTCTCTGATGATGAATACAAAGGTTTCAATCAAAGTGTGTAGCAGAATACAATTTAGAAAATTTTCACTGATTTTTTTTAACAGACATATTTGATTCTTGTTGGGGGGAAGATGCTTGTTGTTTCCTGGCTGCTCAGCCCTGAAATAATCACACAGAAACCATAATATTTAAATCACTGCTTGGCCTATTAGCTCTAGCTTTTCATTGGCTAGCTTTACATATTAATTTAACCCATTTTTATTAATCTGTGTAACGTCATGTGGCAGTGGTTTACTGGGTAATGTTCATCTGGCATCTGTCTCTGGTGGGGGCTACATGGCTTTTTAGTTATTTTTTCCACCTACCTCTATTCCTTGTGCAGGCTCAAGACAGTTATTTTTTTTAATTAACCAATGGTATTCATAGCATACAGAGGGGAATCCTACACCACATCCCCCTTTCTTTTAAATAAAAAGGAAGGTTTTAACTTTAACATAGTAAAATTACATATAACAAAATAGGAATTGTAGTTACAATATTTATATCTACTTTATCTTTTATCATAATTAACAAAAACTGTATCTACTTTCTATTCATTCTTCACCTCCATCAAAGAATCCAGAGGGATATAATATTACCTAAGTAAACAGGAAGTGCATTGTAAGCAATTTTCAAATCTCTAGAAATGACAGAGGTATCTTGCTGCCTAGACAGTCACCCAAAGTTTTTCTGTACCATTGGTCCATCCATCTTAAGCCTGCAGACCCATAGTATCAGTAGACCTTTCCATTAATCAGGAAAAGGCTGCTTATGAAGTTTGTTAGCCATTTGGGCAAGAATCTGCTCTTGCCTGGACTGCTTCATGGTACACTGTAAAAACTGGACATGCAGGACGCACATAGAAATGACTACTGAACTCGACTAAAGGTGAGATGGTCCTTCAGGCCTTCTGCTACTTGAAAGAGTCTACCAGACATTCTCCAGGACTCGGGAGAAAATGACTGAAAATTGCCAATATAGGTGAAACTGTCTTTGAAATTTCATGCTTTATGGAAAAACTCTGCTGGATATTATGGGCCTATAGTCTGAAGATGGATTTCCCAATGGTACAGAAGGATTTTGAGTGACTGCCTAGGCAGAGAGTTGTCTCTGTTAATTCTAGAGCTCTGAAAGTTTCTTACAATTGACTTCCTTTGTAATTAAAAATATCATATCATTCTGAGTCTTTGATGGAGTTGAAGAATTTATATAGTTTTCCTTAGTTATGGTAAACTATAAAGTAGGTATAAATATTGCAAATGTAATTCTTGCTTGGTACTTGTTTTGTTTTATATACTATTACTATGTTAAAGTTAAAACCTTCTTTTTCATTTAAACAGAAAAAGGGAGGTGATGTGGGATTCACCTAGGTATGCTGTGAATACTATTTGTTAATAAAGAAACTGCTTTGGGCCTGTACAGGGAATTTAGTGTAGCCCGAGGGCCTGCTAGTTGGGGTTTCCGTCCTGTCCAGTTCCCATAGCCAGTAAGTCCCAAAGAAAATCATACAGAGAGTCTACATTATGTTATAAACTGATTGGCCCATTAGCTCAAGCTTTGTATTAGCTCTTATAACTTATATAGCCCATTATTCTTATCTATGTTAGCCATATGGCTCAGTACCTTTCTCAGTGGGTCAGGTCACATCCTGCTTCTTCGTTGGTCTGTGCAGGGATGCCAAGAGAGCTTCCTTCTTCCCAGAATTCTCCTGTTCTAATAGCCCTGCCTCTACTTCCTGTCTGGTTGACCCACCTATACTTCCTGCCTGGCCAATGGCCAATCAGGATTTATTTAAAACGTGATTGATAGAATACAGAGAATTCTCCTGCATCAACTTAGGTAGGAAGGGAAAACTAAACTGAATGCTGGAAGAAGGAAGGTGGAGTTAGAGAGAAGCCATGGAGCTGATGCAAGAGACAAATTCTCTCTGAAACATGCCCCTAGACCACAGCCTTTTGGTGATGCACCAATTAATGGAGATGTAATAGTTAGCAAATAAGAATCTAGAGCTAATGTGCCAAACAGTGATTTAAATAACATAGTGTCCATGTGATTATTTCAAGGCTGAGCAGCCGGAACCAACAAGCAGCCTCTTCTACCAATAAAATTATATATATATATATATATATATATATATATATATATATATATATATATATATATATATATAAATTTCCTTATCTAACTCTTTTGCACCTTTATAATGAGACACGATCATGCACATGGACATAAAATCTATGTCAAACCGCAATGCAACAAAAAAATTTTTTCACATTTGATTTTGTCTGCTACCCAAAGTAGCAAAACAAGATGGATCATAGAAAAAAAAGTAAATTAAAAGGGTTTTTATTGACCATGTCTTACATGCCTTTATGACAATGAAACTTGTGATAACCTATCATCTAACAATTCCAGAGCTGGTACAATGTCTGGGGTTTCAAAATGACTGAGTACAGAGAGAGTTTCTGTTCTGCAAATGATCAATAAACTTTATACTTTCTTATAGCTCCTTTTTTCCTTCTTTCCTTCCTTCCTTTCTCTCTTCTGTCTCTCTTTCTGTATTTTGTTCTGTGTCTGCTCATGTGTGCACACAACATTTTTGTCAATCCGCCAATGATTTTTTAAGTATCCAATTCAAGTCTCTCAGACTTGGTGGTAAGTGATTTTACTAACTGATACGTTCCACAGTTTCTGTATCATTTTCTTATTAATATTCAGAAGTTGGAAAGTACTGACAGATTGTTTGGGGATAAGAACTAAAATAAAAGAAATTGAATTAGGTTTAGGCAACATTTCATCCCACTTTGGTCAGATGAAAGAGAATTGCATTATGAGATGCACAGATTTCAATGATGTCATCTGAGTTTGATGTGATGTACTCATTCAATGATGGAGAAATTAAATATAAAACTCATTCTAGTGATTTTAAATTTCAAGTAATACATAAAAAGGCACTGAAGTTGTGAGAAAGGCCACTAGGGAAACTGCAGAGCTTTCAATTTTGGCAATTTTTATAGCATAGCTTTTCTATTTTTTGAATAAAGAAAACTCACATTTTTATTAAGCACTTGTATTCAAAAAGTATATACCAGAAGCTACATGAATACGTTTTTGAAATCTCATCCTCCAGAGGCCGTTCACTACATCTAAACTTCAGTCAAGCAACAAGCAAATTACTCTGAACACTCTCAACTCACTGCAATAAGCATGTGAAGATCTGTGGCTCTGTCTGGTTTGTTCATGCTCCTTTTCACATTTAATATCATTTGTATTTTCTCCTACATGTAATTCCAAGAATTATTCCATTTCATTTTGTTCCTTTTAGGAGACTGGAGTTAATTTTAGTGATCTATTATTAAAGTATTAGTAAAATCCAGCTCTAACCAAAATTTGGTATAAACTAGTATACAATGTTAAATGTTATGCCCAGAACATTGAGTACCCCCAAGATCAACCAGGAGACTGAGTCCTGTATATAAAAGCAAATAGCTTTTATTCTTAAACTAGCTTTCAAACGTAGTCTTCTCTGTGTTCAAAATATTGAAGTGATTGGAGAACCCCAAGCTCAGCAAAGTTTGGGATTTTATAGTGGCAAAGGTATGGATGAGGGACTTTTAAGGTTCAGGACCCCTGATTGATTAACATTTGTCTAAGGGTATCCTGGTGAAAGGTATGGATGTGTGCTGGCAGATTGATCCTTTCTATAATGGTTGAAATGTTAGAAATTACCTTTGGATGGCCTGTTCCTGGGTGGTGCTGGCTTATGGCTTTTTCTGGAACATGGTGCTTCCTGCTATGGCAGCATGTGGCCTGGACTCCATGTGTACCTAGGCTGCCCTGGGCCTCACATGGTCTGGGCCCATTATATGTGGCCAGGCTGCCCTTTTCCCTACATGTGTGTCCAGGCTACTTTGTCCCCACAATATAACAAAAAAATAAGTAAAACCAAACCAAACCAATACAATCTCTAATTGGTCCTATGGTAAAGATCCACTCATGTGATTAGAGTAAACAAAATTCATTCATGTCTTCTCTATTTCCCATGTTAATACTTAAATATGCTGGTGATTTTCACCAATGATTCTTTGTATTTTATTTTTTCAACATTCCAGAAATTGTGAATATGTGTTGGTATGTTCTCATGGTGTTTCAAAGTTTTATGATGATACTGGCTTACCAGTTTGCCTTTGCATAAGAACAAAGTATATTATGGTCATCCATCCCACAGAAAATTCTTTGAAATGGCAAGTGACTTACAGAAATTGTCAACTGCTGGGAGACTAGTTAACTGGTAGGGTAGATTCAATTGACTCCTTCCTGTGGAAGGATATTCTGACTGGTTTTGGGATTATATAGTTGACTGAATGTCCTGGTGATAAGTTATTTTAGTGTTAGACTTAATAAAACTTCTGCTACAGTGATGGTATTCAAAGAAATCTTCATCTGGAGACTTTAATAGGCTCAGGCAGTAGGCAAGCAACTTGTACTCATAAAACAAACCTCTAGGAGAAAACCTTAACTCTGGAATTTAGTGCTTTTCTTCATCAAGAATTAAGTAACTAATATTTTATTTTCCTTCCATGTTACTATTTATTTATTTTTGTTTGTTTCTCATGAGCATTATTTTTTTTTAGTGGAAATTTTTAACCATAGAAGTTGAAAGTTCTTTTCAGAGGAATTTAACCTGTGACACAAACTCTAATCAATGACAAAGTATAGATTACTCAAAGAGGCAACTGTAAAAATGAGGGAAAATAATAGAAATAGATTTAGAACAGGTGACTCAGAAAGAAAATGATGGCAACAAAGGCTAGGGAGTTTAGCATGGAACCTGTGTGATCTCACAGCTAGACATATGTGGTCTTTGTTTCTTACTAATATTTGGTCAATGAATGTGAAATTAAGTCTATAGGCTCTCCTTTACATCACTATTGATTATATTACTCATTGCAAGAAAGGTTTCATGATTAACAGGTAAAGTAGTTAAAATGGTTTTAAACTCTGGGAATAAATTTAAACATTTTAAAATAATTTCCTTTTTTCCTGTTGATCCCCAAGTGAAAAAATAAAATAAATAATTTCCTTTTGTGGTTATGAAAATTAGAATTATTTTGGAGGAAATTTGTTAATCCCTTATACAAATTAATGCATATGAGTGACTACTAAATCTTTATTCTCAATTATATCAAAGTAACACAATACACTACAAAAAAAGGAAAAAGAGTGTTTGATAATCATTTCAGTTGCTAATATTGTTCTTGTGACAACTACCAGATGAAATCAACTTAGAAACAGAAAGTATTTATTTGGCCTAAGGGTTTCAGAGGTTTAAGTCTGTGATCCCTTGGCCCATTGACTATGAATCTTCTATGAATAAGAGCATCATGGCAGTGGGAGGATATGCAGGGGAGTCTGCTCACTTCACAACTCACCACACACTGGAAGCAGAGAGCATGAACAGCAGCAGGGATTGCTGGGACAATGGATCAATAGGAGAAGTTCCTTCCTGTGAAAGTATGAAGATATGTATTTGAACTTCAGAAATCTACTCAAAGCCTGGGGAGCTAGGTACCAAGCATCTGTAATTTCAGTATTTCTGTAGTATGATGGTGTGGTGGGTGCAGAATCCCTGGAAGGTGGTGAGAAAGCTATCTTGGCATAAAATATCGTGAGAAACAAAGAGATATTGTCTCAAGGCATAAGATAGGATTGCATCCTGACATCTAGATGTGTATTGCAGTATGTGTGCATGAACACACACACACACACACACACACGCATGCGCTTTCACAGTAGGTAACTACAAATTTACATCTTTGGTGATATGCTTCCTTCATTTAGATACTACCTCCCAAATTTCCACACTTCCAACATATTGCACTAAGAGGAAAAACTGTAATGACAAATTACCAAAAAACTTTTTGTAAAAAATGTTTTAAATTGAAATAGAATTATATCATTCCCCTCTCCCTTTCTTTTCTCTGGTCCCTCCAAGCTATTCTTCCCCCAAATTTTTATGACACTCCATACATTCAATTTATGATCTCTCTTTTTTACTATTATTGATAAATATATATGTGTTTATGCACAAATGCACACACACACATACACATATAAAACCTACTCAGTCTGTTTCTGTTGTTTTGGCGTATATGTATTCAAGCCTAACAATTCTTCACTGAACACACAATAAGGGGCTCATTTCTGGATCTCTGGAAGGTGATAATTCTCCTTCTCTCAGAAATCATTATTTGCCTGTAGCTATTTATCTAGTAGTGTACCCCACTATAGTTACCTCATTTCACATTAAGGTATTCACTGGTACTGTCATTTTTTTCAAGTATTATTAATTTAGTAATTTCTAGGAAAGACTGCATCGCAGAGTAATTCTTATTCTAGACTTTCTTCCATGATGTTCCCTGAGTGGTTTATGTAATAGTTGAGCTCAAATTGTATCCATTTTTAGTTTGGCTCTGAATTATAATCAAATTAACAAAGTAAAGATGCAATTAAATTGTCCTACCCAGCTACAACATATATGAACCTTGACAACTGCCAGAATGTAAGATATGTGTAAAGTGAAAGGACGCTTATATGTTGATGGCAAACAAAAGCTATCTAATTTGCTTAAGGTCCAATCAACAAGAGCAAAATCATGCCTAATACTGAAAATATAGCCCTATCATGGCTTAAATGATGTCATGAACCTTAAAAAAATAACCTACTACCACTACTTTGCTAGAACAATCTAGTTCCTTATTACATTCATACCTGGAGATAATGTAGCGACCACCCAGGAAGAAGGTAGTCTATTTTTGTAAATGAAAACTGTCATAAAAACTAGACACACAATTCTTGATACTGCTATTCACAAATCAGGTTTTGTAATTTCATCATGTGAATACATTTTTGATTTTAAGAAGATCTTGGAAAGAACAAAAGAGATGTAACACATATATTAGTTTCTGAAAGGAAAGGCATTGAGCAATTTCCTAGTGTAACTCATGCTCTGCAGAACACATTGATTATCTATCAAGAGTACTGTTACACTTCAAATGATATGACCTTTAGCCTGCGAACCTGACATGATCACTCTTTTGAGCAACATGAGTGTTGAGATCTTGCTCTCTCAAATGCAAGCATACTAACCAGAGAGATCCACATCCTTTTTTCCTTCATTATGTATGTATGTATTAGGCAAATATTTGTTCAACAATGGTTTGCATAGCGTTATTGTAGATTTTGAAATATTTTGATCAAAATAAAGAACAAAAATGAATGAAAACACCTTTTTGGGATAAAGGTATTTTTTATTTTATATTTTTATGTGATTAAAAGATTTCCAAAAAATAGATTGACCTAACATTTAAATAACAGAATTTTATAATTTTCTGCTTTGCTATCCAAACACAGGTCCAAGTTCTAATTCTGCTACTATCAATTATGGAATTGCCTATACTATAAACATCTAGAAGAATTAAAATACAAACTACTATGTAGTCACTATAAGGCATTTGTCATTTACATATCTAGTTCATAGTACAATGAATTAAAACATCTATGCTGCTTTTTGGAAAAAAAGAACACAAAAAGATAAACCTAGAAACAAGAATGTGCCAGATGGAATTTCAGGAACCCCCCCCCACTGTCTATTATTTTGATATGTGTTATTATATAAGAACCTTCTGGAAATATATCACAACTTTCTCTTAACTAATAATAAGACAATGGTGAATGGACATTATTTCCGCCAATAAATCACCTATTAAAACATTTCATAACAACAGCACATTCTACTCTTTCTGTTTTTCTCTTCTTGGCAAGAAAAAAAAAGTCATCTGAGAATTCTACCAAAAGAATAGTTGAATGGTGCCAATATCCAGAAAAAAACACATTTCTTTCTTGCCAGCTTCCTATATGATGGTAGTTTCTGCTAACACCTAGATTCCAGTTTTGCAAATATTGAATAGAAAATGGAGAAAAACATTCTATAATATTATCTGCACTCAAATAGTAAAAGAAGTCATGCATGGCATTTTAAATGACTAGTTTTGTGGTGATTTTTGATATTATATAAAAATTCCTATAATCTGTATGATACATAATCTGTCATTAAACTAGTGAAAATTAGACTGAAAGGCAAATATAAATATGCAATACTGTATTCAGTATAATCTGAAAAGGAAAGAATGATTCCTAAAAAGATAATATATTCAAACTCTGGAAGTTAATGATATTCCCAAGCAAGCACTGCTCCACTGCGTATCTAATTATGAAGTCTCAATGTTTCATATATTTATGAATACAAGGTTTCATTGGCTTTTTTTAATGAAGTCATCAGAAAGGGTCCAGAAGCCTTCTTGGAACTCTTGTCTTAATCTATGAAGAATTCTTTGAATTCAACAGCTCATCTCCCCTTTGAGGGCATGGAAATTTCAGACTGGATTCCAAGACCACTCACACTTCTCACTTCTTGAGCTATAGTTACTTCTCTTTGCCTATTATAATATAGATTTTTAATAACTTTGTATCCCTTTTTCCTGGATATTTTTCATGTCCCTATAATCAGAGAAAAGCTTTTATTTTCATTCTTATTCCAAACAAAATCACAACAATATTTTCTGGGGATATAATTTGATATGGCATCATTTTCACAGTAAAGAAGGATGATGAAGACAATGTTGAAGCTGGAATACAGTAAAAGGAAGAAAGTATTTAGAGAAAATGAGTGTCAAAGCATGTTTTTAATATGATGTAATACTAATTATTTGAAATTCAATTACAATAGGAAAATTTTGTTGTTTTTTTAATAGTTTTTTAATGCTTTGATAGTTTTAAGATTCATTCAATGAGCTGTTATCATTTTCATTCTTACCAATTATTCACAGAGCCAATAAACTCCCTTATGCATCAAATCTGCATCTTTAAATTTTTAACCCTTCAATAACAATTTTTGGTGCCCTAATTATTATAGGATGTATGATCTTCTATTGGAAATTAAGTGACAAACACATCAAAAGTCATTGGAAGAAGATGAAATCTTCCAGAGACTTCTGGTGAAAACTCAAATATTTATTTGTATAACCAACTACTTAACCTGGAAATCCATTCTGATATGCTTGTATAGCTTCTAGCATAAATTGTTAAAACATTTTATCTCGTTTTAAATATGTTAAAATATTAAAATCAGGAAAATTTTTAGAAAAATGCACATTATAAAATTGCCTGGCATTGACCCAGTGATCTTCTTGTTTCATTGTGTGTGTGTGTGTTAAATAATTTATTTGACTTTATTAATCAAAGGATAATTCCAGAATGTTCTCTAAACATAAAGGAGATGAAAGCAAAACAAATTTTTTTTTTATTTTTCCTTTCAAAAATTGACGCTTCTTCCCCTTCTCCCATTCCCCTCCTGCTCCCCCACTAACCTTCCTCCCTCCCCTTCCATCCTTAAGAGAGGGCAGGGTACCCTGCCCTGTGGGAAGTCCAAGGCCCTCCCCCCTCCATTCCAGCCTAGGAAGGAGTGCATCCAAGTAAACTAGAATCCCCCAAAGCCATTACATGCAGAAGAGAGAGGTCCGCTGCCATTATCAATGACATCCATAGTCTGTCCCCATTGGCAGCCACATTTAGAGAGTCCGGTTTGATCACATGCTCATGCAGTCCCAGTCCAGCTGGATTGGTGCGCTCCCATTAGATCAGGAGCACTGTCTCAGTGGGTGGACCAGCCCCTCACGGCTCTGACTTCCTTGCCCATCTTCTCCCTCCTTCTGCTCTTCAACTGGACCGTGGGAGCTCAGTCCATTGCTCTCACGTGGCTGTGGGTCTCTGTCTCAATCTCCATTCAATGTTCAAAATTTCGTCCAGATGGCTCTGCTGGTACTGGATCAGGGCCACTTGCTGGCCAAGGACCTTGCAGACAAAAGCAGGGCCTTGGTAGATGCCAGCTCCGTGGAACAAAGAAACCCCTGCAGCCTTGTGCTCACGACCCTGTCCCCAGAGCCTCAGCTCCAAAGCAGGCTGAGTTGTGAGATCCCAGGCCCCCGGAGATGGAAAGGGGTGATTGGGGGCAAGCTGGGGTGGGATAAGTAGAAAAGCCATTAGCTGGGAGAAGCCTCACCTCCGAATGGCCACAAAGTTTAGGGGATCGGAGGGCACCTGCACTCCCTTCCCGGGGCGTCTGGGCAGCCAGGTGGGGACACACTTACCCTCCAGATGGTTCTGCTGGTACTGCCTTCTTGTTTTAAATAAAACAGCTTTAGATGTCGGTTTTAATGGATAAAATACTATCTTCTGTGTGAAAACTAGGAGCAGGGGGCCCTTTGTCCTGGATGCCTGTGCCTACACCCATGATAACCACAAAGAAACTGTATTCATTAAAACACCGCTGGGCCCATTAGCTCTAGTTTTTTATTGGCTAATTCTTATATCTTAATTTAACCCATTTCTATTAATCTGTGTATTCCCACATGACTGTGGCTTACTGGCAAGATTTTAACCAGCGTTCATCTCAGGCAGAAGACCCATAGCATCTCTCACTATGTCCTTCTTCCCAGCATTGAGTTCTGTCCTCTCCACCTACCTAAATTCTGCTCTATCAGGCTCAAAGCAGTTTCTTTATCCATTTAACCAATGAAAGAAACATATTAACAGAAGAACCTCCTACAACAAAGTAGTTTATTTTCTTTTAAAGTTATTTATAAAGCAATTTATATGCTATATTATATATATAATAATTTTATATTTTATACTATTTTCCAAGCCACAATAGTTCTCTTATCAGAATAATATTATAAGTTTAATGTAGAGTAATTTTTGTAATAATAGTACAACAAAAATGATGGATGGAAAAAATTAAAAAATGTATTTAAAGTTTCAACTTCAGAGTAATCTCATAGAAAAGAAATATTCCTCTGGAAAGCATACACTTCCAAAATCTCTACTGAGAATGTAATATTTACCTTATTTTTATACTGGACAGGAAGTATATTAGCAGTTGTACCTTACATAGTTACCATTTCCTCTGTATTCAGCTTGTACTGATGTATATTTATTTTTGAATTGACTTCAAAATACAGCGAAACAACAGAATTCAGCATTTCTCATTTCACTGAACATTTTCTCATTTCACCACACACTGAAATAATTATTTGTAAAAAAGTTGATATTTGTAATGGGCAATATTTTCTTCATTGTTTAATATGCTTTTAAGGGAGACATCTTTTCCTCTAGAAAATATATATGAAATAGAAGAAATATGTACTCCATTTTTTATTGGATTATTTGGTTTTTCTTTTTTTTGATGACCAATTTCTTGAGTTCTTTGTATATTTTGGAGATCAGACCTCTTTGTGATGTGGGGTTAGTGAAGATCTTTTCCCCTTTTGAAGGCTGTCATTTTGTCTTGTTGACCATTTGACCATTTCTTTTGCTTTACAAAAGCTTTTAAGTTTCAGGAAGTCCCCTTTATTAAATGTCTCTCCCCTTGCCTGTGCTACTGTGGTTATATTTAAAAGTGGTCCCTTGTGCCAATGTTTTCAGTGTACTCCTCACTTTCTCTTCTGTAAGTATTGCAAAGAGGGAGAGGGCCACTTCTTTGTCCCGGCCGCCTGGCTAGCTTACACCCAAAATAACCACATAGAAACTGTATTAATTCAAACACTGCTTGGCCATTGGCTCTAACTTCTCGTTGGCTAACTCTAACATATTAGTTTAACCCATCACCATTAACCTGTTTATTGCCACGTTGCAGTGGCTTACCAGAGATTCTAATCAGTGTCCATCTCAGGTGAAGGATCTATGGCTTCTCTGACTCTACCCTTCTCCCTCCCAGCATTCAGTTCTGTTTTTCCCACCTACCTAAGTTCTGCCCAATCAAAAGGACAAGGCGGTTTCTTTATTCACTAACCAATGACAGCAACACAGAAACAGAAGGATCTCCTACAACATTTTCTTTTTCCTGTTTAAGCAAAAAGGAAGGCTTTAACATAGTAAAATTACATATAACAAAACAGTTATCAAGAAAGAATTACAGTTACAATATTTATATCTACTTTATCTTTTATCATAACTAAGGGAAACTATATTATTACTATCTATTTTTTAACTCCAATAAATACCTCAGAGGGATATAATATTACCTACTCTTAAATGTACTAATGGTGTAGCTCTGTAATAGGGTTTGAAGTCAGGGATGGTAAGGCCTCCAAAAGTACCTTTATTGTATAGGATTGTTTTGGCTATCCTGTAGCTCTCCTATACACAAAGAATAAAGAAGCAGAGAGGGAAATCAAAGAAACATCACCTTTCACGATAGCCACAAATAGAATAAAGTATCTTGGGGTAACACTAACTAAGGAACTGAATGATCTATTTGATGAGAACTTTAAGTCTTTGAAGAAAGAAATTGAAGAGGATACCAGAAAATGGAAGGATCTCCCATGTTCTTGGATTGGTAGGATCAACATAGTAAAAATGGCAATTCTACCAAAGGCAATCTAAAAGATTCAATGCAATCCCCATCAAAATCCCAACAAAATTCTTCACAGACCTTGAGAGAACAATAATCAACTTTATATGGTAAATAATGTTTTTAGGACGCATTGTCAAAGGGCAAGTCTCTCATGAGTTAATATTTTCCATGTTGCTCTCACCTCATACCACTTGGTACTTTTTATTCTTTTTCTTGTGTGTATGTGTATGTAATAACACCACTTTATAGAGGACAGCCATATAACAAAGCAAGGTCTCAGCTGACCATACATAAAAAAGAGCAAATAGTATTCCTGTGACAATAATACTACTTTGCTACTGTGAATACCTACTTTTTGCTATTCAACATGAATATAAATCACTCCTGAAATTAAATATGGGAAATGATACTAAAGGATGTTTTAGGAAGTTCAAATACAGCACTCAAAGGCATCTTCAGAATGGACAGAATGACGTAACTTAGGTAAATCACCATGTTTGCTTGCAATAATGCATACTCATTCTCCGGATGCCATATAACTTCTTCAGACCTTTCTGAGCTGTAAAAAGTCCTTTGGGGCTTGTTGAATAATGGCTACTTAAGAATTTCCCCTACTGGTTTCTGTAACTTTGTCATAGCTCCAAAGTAGCCTAAACTGTTTGACATTTACCACCCTACTGAGCCTTGGCAATTTTATAGGTTGGCATTTTGCCTAATCACTGATAACTGCCTTTTCATGATGCACTCTCAGATGAATATCTTAGCATAATGAAGTGAAAGTTGCACCACAGTCATACGTCCTCCTCCAGAATATTCTGTAGCATTAGTATTCACTCAGTTTTGCTTTAATGATTTTGGAGGTTGCCATAAATTAAGGTACATTCAGCTTCATTAATTATGAAACAACAATTATTTGGCATAGCAGTAAGTACTAATAAAAGCACAATTCTGTTGTGCATGTAAGGCCTCAGATCACTGCAAACAGAGAAAAATAAAACTTCATAAAACAATTCAATATAACATAAATATCTGTGAGATTAACTGATATATTCAAATTCACTAAGGTTGTTATTGTCAAAGTTCTGCTGGAACTCAAATCCCAGCTAATCCCACCCAAAACATTAATGTCTCACCATTTTTTCTGTTCTGTTATCAAATGTTCTGTTATGAATTAAGAAATTGAAATTTCATCATGATCCTTCATCATCATCAATCTCATTGGTGGGTTTAATCATTAACTTAATAAAATCACATACTATACATGGAATTTTATTAACTAAATTGACATACAGAGATACTACCCAGTTTACATTGGGTATACATTTTTCTTTCATCTGTAAATGTTCATGTGCATCCTTAAAGGGATGCAAAGACTTTCTATAAACTTTCATATCAGTTCATTACCAAGATTGTCTGACATGTATCTTAACTAGACAACATAAAATTATGAGAAAATGCATATATAGTTTAGAGGCGCATTTGGTAACCACATACAATTTCTACTATATTTATATATTATGGAACTATAGCACTAAAAACATGAAGAGAAAGGGTAAATTCTTTTTTTAAGTGATTATATAAGATTGAACAGAAAAGCACTACATTACAGTTTATAAATCTTGCAAATGTCAAATTACTTAAACATAGCTACAATCAAGGGTATAATAGAAGTGCTTAACATCAAATTGGAGGGAATCAATTTGGTATGTATGTTTTAGGTCTGGAGTAGTAAAGGGTAGGTAAGCTTTGATTCAGAATGAACTATAAATAAGTGTTATCTCACATCATATTAAATTTTACCCATCTTGCTTTCAGTTATCCTTTATTTCAGTCACAACAGCCATTTTAATCATCTGGTGATCTTTACAATGCCAGTCTCTTAAGTAGTGTACAAAGTCTGCCAAATGTTATTCACTTCGAGCTGTGGCACTATTTTTCTTTATATGGTTATATTCTCCCTTACAATAATCTGAAGCTGAGGCAAAGAATCATAAATTCAATTGTAAAACTAACTTTATATATGTTCTTCTTGGGTTTGGGGGCTATTTTTGGTTGCTTGTTTATTTGTTTGTTTTGAGAAAGTGATACCTCTTTGTTATGTAGAACAAAGCTATTGAATCAAAAAAATCACAAGGAAATCAGACTTGCTTGATTGAATGTCTGTGACAAATGGTATATTAAGTAAGACAAGAATATAATATTTATTTAAAAAACTATATATGGGCCAGGATTAAAAATAAGTTCATGGTTTTAAAATGTGCAAAGGATGTATTATTTCCAAATAAAGCCAAATATTTATATATCTTTATATTTAGCTTCAGAGTCTTGTTTGGAATAAAAATACTTATCTATATATATAAATAAATACACACATGTTTAGAGTTACCAAGATCAGATTTAGAAATATTAGTGTAAGTGAAAGCTCCAATTAAAATCCACTCACCATATGTCACCACATGACCTAAGGGTATAAAGTCAACAGACAAAGTCAGAGAGATTGATTAATGAGTTGACATTGGCAGCTGGCATCACTAAAATCAGATTGTTGGCATGAGGTTATAAAATATGAATGGAATTTGAATGAAGAAATTTAAACCACATGAACAGAGAAAATTTATCAGAACATAAATAGGTAGAGGTCTCTGTTAAAATTAAACCTATAACCTATTTATTTATCACTCAACAATATAAAGACTTTGGTCTCTGACACCCTCCATACTGTATATGTGTGTATAGGTATGTTTTAGGAGTTTTGTGGGGGTGTGTATATATATATGTGTGTGTGTGTGTGTGTGTGTGTGTGTACTTTTTATCAATCTTTTGTTGTGTTTCTAAATTTGACTGTCTAATAATAAATAAAGTAGATGACCTCATATTTGTTAGATGGCCATAGAATAAGGAGGAGTAAGAGGAGAAGGAGAATAAATAATGTTAGTAGGAAGTATTGAAGAGGCTATTTGGGGAGGTTCGATGGAAAGTGAGAAACTGGGGGACAGCATGATGATATTTCATAATGTAGTTAAGCAATCATCAAAGTATATAAGAAAACAAATATTCATTCCTCCATTCATTGTTTTTATTACATGCAAACTTCTCTATTGATTATTTAGAATTCAGATGAGGTAGTTTTTATATCCGTATCTCTTTAAATAACCCAGCAGTCAGTCTCTTGACATATTTTAAGATTTTGTATCGATTCACATGAAGAACTACTAAACCAAACGATGTCACTAAATGCTGTGGTTTGTGAGACTGGCAGCAGGTGTTTTGTTGAGCAGAAACTCCCTCTGGCTTTATTTGCTTTTCCTCTGTAGAGTAGTCACATATCAGTTACTCATAATAGTCAGGTTTTTTTTAGAAGTTGACTTTTTTTTCTGCCAGACTTCATTAAAAATATGTTCCTTTTATCTACAGATGAGGTTTAAATTTTTTTCTTTATTCTATACCACCTTGTTTAGGATATTCATTAATAAGTTCTATCACACATTATGAATCAAATTTGCATTTGAATCCAAGGAGGGGGTCAAGTAATAGTTAGAATTTCTACTTGAGGAATACCAGTCTCTGGTAAAATGAGCTCACACAATTGAATCTTATATACATCCTTTATTCTGCTTATCATTTATTTGTAATATGCAATTTTACCTTAGTGCTTTAAGACTATTATTTGCTTAAAAATAACTTTATTAATCTCTATACAGCCATGAAATTAGTAAACGCATGATGTAATGGTATATTTCCTTACTTACATTGGGAAAATCTGTTCTTAACATCATAGAAATCTGGTAATTGTCAGTGCTTTATCTAAACATTGTCAAATGTAGTTATATGAAAATCTCTCATTTTGAAACATCTTAAAGAAACTCTAAAACTAAAATGTCTGCCTAAAGATATATTTAATTTGAAGTTATAACTTTAATTTGTTTTATATGAGAAGTAAAAATGAATTTAGATGTCAACATTTCAATGACTGAAGCTATGGTTCAGTGCTGGTGGAGTTAGCAATGCTCTGCCCTCAATGCAGTAAATGAATAACACATTTTAACCTAGATACTTTAAAAAGAGTTTAACGTTTCAGAAGTTTTTCTTTAATTGTATATTTGTTTAAATCTTTTAAAAAATGAATATACTAGCCAGGATGTGGTGGTGCATGCCTTTAATCCCAGCACTTGGGAGGCAAAGACAGGCAGATCTCTGTGAGTTGAGTACGAGGCCAGCCTGGTCTACAAGAGCTAGTTATAGGACAGGCACCAAAGCTACAGAGAAACCCTGTCTTGAAAAATCAAAACAGAAAAGAATATACTATGAAACTGTTATCTAACTTAGTATCTCCATATCTGTAGATTACTGCTCATTTCTGACCTCATTAAAGAAGGTTATTAGTGCAGAGGGTAGTTAGTAACTCAGAAAGTCACAATCTATCAATATCCCAAGTATAATAGTGGAGTGCTCAAGCACAAATGGGGCATCAAAATCACACTCTTCAAGACTCAAGAACTTTTGTAGCAGAGGAGGCAGGAAGATTGTGAGTCAGAGGTTGAAAAAGACAAGAGAAAAAAAAAAGTGTATCTCCTGGGTATGACAGGACTACTGAACCAGTAGGAAGTCATAACTGCTGTGCTCATCTATACAATCATGGAGAAAGATTACAATAGCCAACCTTCCTGCTCTCATTAAGTAGGGGATCTTGAGTTTCTTCCCTTGCCAAGAAGCTATAGGCAGTACTTGGCTCCCAGAGAAGAGAGAGTATTTTATGTAAGTAGTAGACAGTAAGTAAGACAGTAAGACAGCACCAAAACCAGACATGTGTGACTAGCACATTTTGGACTTGCTTAGTTAAAATTTAAAATAGAGTTGAGACAAAAATAGAAACTGATAAGAGATAATTGTTGGAAGTTGTTCTGGGAGAAGTTAAAAGGATGATTAGTGATGATTATAACAAAAATTCAATGTATGCATGTCTGAAATTGTAAAAAAAATAAAATAACAAGTGTTTGAAGATGTATATACTTAGAAAAATTCATGTTTCTTTATACATGAGTTTCACAATCATATTAAAACATGAATCTACTAACTTCACTGAAAATAGATAATATATCTCCTTTTTGATTAATATCAAATTAGAAAAATGGTCAAATCTTGGGTCTAACTTTTACCTATAATTTTCCTTTAAATTGTTATCTATAAATTCATGTTAATTCTCACAAACTAAATGTCTATATGTGATTATTTAGAAATCTTAGATCAAATCTTTGAAAATACAGTTTCAAGAGCCTGGGGAGAAGTTTCATTTGGTAAAGTGTGTTCTTTTGAAGCATGAGGAACAATCCCTTATTACCAGAGGCCATGCAAATCTCAGGCATAATCTCCAGCACCATTAAAATAAGACTTGGAAGCATACCTGTAGCTCCTATCTTAAAGAATCAGAGGCAGAAAGATCTCAGATACTCTCTGACAAGGTAGCCTAGCCACTCAATGTGCTCCAACAGTAAGAGTTGGCACTCTCTGCCTCAACACTTACCGTGGAGTGCTGTGAAGGGAAGAGAGCTGAAGTACACATCTGGATTTCACATACTTTTCCACACATGTCTATGCACAGAGTCCTTTAATACACAGAATATACACACCCCCAACCCCCCACACAAACTGACTCAAAAATTGTTATCTACAAAGTCTACTTAACAATGGAATTTTATTAAATGCTGTACTGGATTAAATGAAAATTTCCTCAATAAATTTGTTTGTTTGAATACTTGGTCCCCAGTTGGTGGAACATTTTAGGAAGGGTTAGGAAGTATGTTCTTGTTGGGGGAAATATGTCACTGGGGATGGGCTTTATGTTTCCAACAGACCAAAGTATTTCCAGTTAGCTCTTGTCTTCCTACAGAGCTGATAAATATGTAAGCTTCAAGCTGCTCTTCCAATGTCATGACTGCTTTTCTGTTCCCATACTCTGTGATGACGGCCATAGCCTTTTTTACACTGTAGAACTATGATAGTCACAATAAGTTCTTCCTCCTGTAAATTGCCTTAAACATGGTGACAATTCATAGAAAGAAAAGGGAACTAAGACAGCTACTAATTATATAATAGATTATTATGAAAACCTATGGCATAGTAAGGGTTTCTACTACTGTGATAAACATCATGGCTAAACTCTACATAGGGAAGAAAGCGATTCATTCATCCTACAATTCAGCATCACGGTTCATCACTGAAGGAAGCCAAAGCAAGAACTCAGGACAGTAACCTGGAGGCAGGAACTGATGAAGATGCCATGGAAGGACTTATGGCTTTCTTTGCCTCACTGCTTTTAGATGACTCCAGCTTCTGTCATAAAACTAATCAGAACACCCTGATGAACAAAAATTAAAGAAAAAAGAGAAAAACAAGAGAGCAACAGACTTGCAATAAGATAAAATAACATTGCAACTAGACTCTGTGTGTGTGTTTTTGTACATGTAGATATAATTTAATCTGAAATTTGTATTGAAATATAGTAAAATTCCTCCAGTCCTCACTTTATCTATTCAATTTGAGTTACATAAAATATCCTGAAATTTGTTCTCATTTCAGTGGCCTCTAATTCACTTTCAATTTAATATATCACCAACAACATGACTAATGTAAGGTTGCATTCATTTTTAATAAAGATCAGAATTAATAGAAAATAAATATTATTTATTTAATCTTCACTTTGAATTTCAAAATCTGCAAATACATATTTTACATGATTGTCATGAGATAGCTTCATGCACTCTGCCACAGAGTACAATTCAAGTATTGAGAAGAATAGGAAATGAAATTTCATATGTATTGGGTTTTTTTGTTTTTGCTTTTATAGCATATCAACAGTTACTAGGGAAATAATTGAACAGCCTAACAATTTATGCTGTTAAATTCTGAAATATTGTATATTTTCAAGAGAATAAAAGTAATATTCTAATTATCTTTAATTGTCATCATTTGATTTTAAAATTCTCAGTTATTATCATATCAACAAATTTTTAGGTGGTATGATCAGGCCATCTACTAAATTATGCATTTTTTGATAAACATTTTTACAAATAACATATTTTCTGAATAGTACTCATTAAGTATGTAGACAATTATGACCTTTTTAATAAGCAATTAAAACATATAAGCAACTCACAAAATTTTTTAGATCCCCCTACTGTCAGTGATTTTGCATTTATTTAAAAAATAAACAGGAAATATTAAAGTCTCAAGTGGTTGTACTTTAAAGTCTGTGCCAGCTATTAGAGAAGCTGAGGCAGGAGACTTTCAAGCTCAAGACCTCCTTAGGAATCATATCAATTATGAGGCCAGCTTGGTCATATTAGCAGACCCTGTCTCAGACCAAAATGACGGAGGATATAAGCTCTCTGTTAAGTTTCTTAGGTAGCATACAGAAGGCCCTGACTGAATTTCACAATATTACTATAAAAACAAAAAATTGTATTGGCATTTTATATTCCTGATTGTCTATTTACACAGAGTCATTCCCTGATGCTAAGTGTTACATATATTCACAAAATCTTGCAGTCTAAAGTGATGGCTTTGCCATCCTCACAGAATCACTGTTCACTCCTCAGTTAATCATAGCTTGGTACTTCCAATGTTTGTGTTGCTTGCATGTGTGTAAATTAAGCTACTATGTGTTACAGGCTTTTGCCAAAAAAGTTTGATAAATAATTATATTTTGGTGGATAACATACAGCTTTTCAGAGACATTGCACTATTATGTTTTGAAGCTAGAAAGTGTTAAGTATGGTAAGGACAGACATTCTATGAATCTAATTTGATATTTAGGTAATCTATTAAAAAAGAAAGAATATTAAATTTTCTTCCAAATTAAAAAAACCCTGAATTTGGATTATTTTAAACCAAATTATAACTGGATCTGAATGGTTTTCAAGCAGCTTCCCCATCATTTGGCAGAATCTATTGGAGTTGGCAGTCTTTGTTCTGAAAAAGACCCAGAAGTTGACAAGGAGTTTTGGATGGAGGTGTTACTGGCACAGATGTTCCTGGGATCTGATGGAGGACTGTGTCTAAAAGGTTTTTGTCAGCCAATATTAGCCACTATTTCTATTTTTCTTTTTCAAAAATATTTATTGAAGTTACAAAAAACACCACAAATGAAGGAAGCAATATTATTGGAAATGGTCGCATTTACTTATCATGGCAATTATTAAAGACATTTAGAGTATGAATTGGAAGATTATAACAATTTATATAATATATGTATACACAAGGCTTATTTCTATATATGTATATATATATATGAATGTGTTCCCTTGTATATATCCATGTTATATATTTCATTTTATTGAATATCATTTTTATAACTTAATGTGTCCTAATTATTGTTTCCCTTTCTTCTGGTCTTCCCAGCATCTTCCCACATCTGCTTCAATATGATTCAAGCTCATTTCTATTTCTTATTAGAAAACAAACAGGATTGATACTTCAGTCTTTGTGAACCAATAGATGCCCTGCTTAGCTGATTCAAAGAGCCTTGTTTCCTGGTGTCCTCCATCCTCTCTGACTCCGACATTCTTTCAGACCTGTCTTTCAATGGGTTCTCCTAGCTCCGAAGAGAGGGGCCTGATGGAGGACCTCCAACTTAGGCACTACACAAAATTTCTGTTATGTTCTTCTGCATCTGCTCCCATTTACTGCTTGGGGATGCCTCTCTTATCAAGACTGGACAAAGAAACAAATCTATGATTATAGAAGAGTATCATATATACATATACACATGCATACACATATATACATACATGCAAATATACATACAAACACATATATTCACAAATCTTCACTCATTTTATATATGTATTTATATGAATGTATGTATGCATATTTTATCAGTCATGTTTTGTTTTACCCTAAGTCTCTGGTCTGTGAAGTCTCTGGTTCCTGAACATCCCAGAAGTTTTGAGCATGGTCTTCCTGTCATGGAGTGGGAATCAAACTAAATCAGTCATTGATTGGCCACTCCCACAATTTCTGCACCACCATTGACCAAGCACATATTGCAAGCAGACATTGTAAGCCAAAGGGCTTGTGGCTGGATTTCCACATTTCTCTTTTGGTAGCTTGCAGAGTACCTGACCCTGTCCTCTTTGTATATGATGTAGCTGTTAGCTTTGTGTTTTTGTGTGATTTCTAACTGTCAGAGTGTATGTTTTTGTCTAATCTTGGGATTCTTTTTGGGACCTGTTTGGATGCCTTGGCCTGCCTCAGTATGAGGACTTTTGCCTTCTCTTAGTCTATTTGTTTTGTCACGTTTGGTTGTTGAGTTATTATTGTCTATTGAACGTCCAACTGCAGGGGGAAGGGGAGTAGACCCTATGAGTAGATTCAGGATGATGGAATGAAAATGGGAAAAACAGAGGAGAGGGAAACTGTGAGCAGGATGTACTTTGTAGGAGAAAATGATTTTTCAATAAAAAGAAAACAACTAGGCTTCTGTGAGATGATGATGAAATAAAATGTAAAGTATGAAAACAAAATATAATCAGTGCGGTGGTTTGAATGATAATACTTTTCATAGGCTTATATATTTGAATTTGAATTTATTTATTCATCAGGAAATAGCACTATTTGAGAGATCATAATAATTAGGAGCTGTGGCTTATGGTAGTATGTATGGCATTGTTAGAGGAAATGTGCCTATTGAGGTTTCAAAAAGCCCATGCTAGGTACACTTTCACTGTCTCTCAATTTGTATCAGGATGTAGCTCTCAGCTACTGCTCCAGTGTTAATATGTTCACCATGGTAGTAACAATGAACTAACCTTCTGACACTGTAAGCAAGTCTCCAGTGAAATGGCATCTATTAAAATTGGTCCCATGGTCATGGTGTCTGTTCATAGCAATGGGGACTAAGACCTTAAGATGAAACAAAAACTAACACATATGAATCGTACAAATAAAACAAACAGAATGAATAGTATCCAAAGTATGGAACAAGAAACAGACCTACTTATTCACACACTCAGAAATCCAATAAGAACAGTAAGCCAAAAACGATTATATATACCCTTAGGATTTAGAGAAGAAAAAGTATAAATACTTTTCTTCTAGGAGAGAAGAATAACTATAAATACAGTGAAATAGAAAAAAAATAAAATAAAAAGAGGAAAACTCCTGACATGACCTTCTGAGACAAGAAATATCCAAAGAAACCCACAAGTTTCTGTTGGTTGTCTACTGCTGGGAATAAATAATACCCATAAGAGCAGTGTGTTTTTTCAAAGATACTCGTTTCAAGAAAACTGGAAACTAAATTTTCATTTGGAAATGGTTCTATATGTTTATCTGAGAATAAAGAAGAGGGAATTGAGAAAGACATAACATTTATGACTGAGTGTTTACATATGGTTTCCTTCTTGTTACATGAGCCTCAAGTCAAATGAGATGTTGACTGATTTCTCCCTATGATTTGTGCCACTGTGTGCCTACCACATATTGAAGGCAGGATGCCTTTGTAGATCAATGAAGAAGTTGTGGCTGGGTTAGTGTGTATATTTCTGTTTTGATAGTGTTCAGAGTACCTTCCTGTACCAAAGACACTAGCATGTAGTGGTGAAAGTTCTAGATGGCACCAGCTGGACTTCTCTGTATTCATTGAGTTGGGTAGGTGCTTTCATTGCAATGATGCCTTGCTTTCAGTTTTGGGGGAACATTTATAGTTCTGGAAAAAGCCTTCTTTGTTTGGAATTCCAACAATTAATTTCAATGGACACAATCCTAGTTTTGAAAGTTTTATGTAGTTTCAAGAGATAATCATTTGTGTTATGGATCCCAAATTATTTGGTGATTTCATTTACATTGCCTTCATATATTTTAGTAAGCTTTGACTGTATTGGCTTTCCATACTTCTCTGGAAATGATCCTAAATTTATTTGTCTTTTTCTATATCCTTCCATTTTTCCTTATTTCCTCCCCTTCTCCAATTAATCCTGTTCAAGTGATGGCAGATGATACAAAATAATCCCACACTAGTTTAGAATTACGTATAATAAAGGGTTAATTTTATTTGTCTCTTTCCATATCCTTCCATTTTTCCTTATTTCCTCCCCTTCTCCATTTAATCCTCCTGTTCCAGTGATCACAGATGATACAAAATAGCCACTCACTAGTTTAGAATTATGAATAAAAAGGCTTATTTACTTAGGGCACACTTACAATCCCTGTCCTAGATCGCAGTCCTCAGCACAAATGGGAACAGGAACAGAGTATAGCAGCCAGAAGTGAGAGCTGGAAGCAAGACAGTGAGTGCAAGCTTTACAGCTGCATTTATAGTGTAAGAGACCATGACCAAGTGGGCTGGTCTCTTAAAGGCTATTGGGTGAAAGAGCAGAAGGAGCTCCCACAGCACCTCCTCCTTTTGTTTAAATAAAAGAGTTCCAAACCCAATACAAAACTATATACACTAGGAACAGATATCAAGTATAAGATTAGAATTACAATCGGTATAAACAATAGTAAGCAAAGAACTTATACTAAATGTTTTAATAAACATTCTAACCTAAGGAGTCTACCTCTTGTATTGGAAATGACTTAGCTAGATCATAAGACGATGGTAACTATGACTATCTAATTCTCAACCCCATTGAAGGCCTGAGAAGGGAGACAATATTACTTGAGTAGGCAGGAAGTGCAATCAAGCAGCTTCCAACATGTGCAGTAGATGACAGAGACAAGTGGCTGAGTAATCACTGAAAGTCTCATTTGCAATGTTGAAGCAACCAACTTTGGCTAAGGTTTAGAGTAAATGACAGACCATTTTTAGAGGAAAGAAAATCTTCAAAACTGTCTTACCCTGTCTTGGCAAGATTTGACAGTCTTTTTTCTTCTATCCTGCTTGTCAATTCCATACATTGTACACTTTGTTAGTGGTTGAGGCATGTGCAGTTTCTTGTCCAAAGGCCAATTGTGCCAAGAAGAAGAAAACTCCAAGTGGATTGTCATTCGTGCTCAACACTCTCTCAGGAATAGATCAGTGCTTCCAGGAGCAATGAAGCCTCATTTCAACAGAATCCCAAGTTATTTAAATGACATATTCTACAGATTTGTGAAGTGGTTGAAGGTTACCTAGCTATACAGAATACAATATCTATAATGAACCTAATTATTCTGACTAAAAGTATAACAAACATGAACAACTATTAACCTATAATACTTAATGCCTATATAACTTAAAGATTAAGACTTCATATCAGAATATTAAACAATCTTTAAATAACTGTGCAGTAAAGGAGTTAAATGACATCAAAATGTCAACATTGTATAAATATCTTAATCAGAGGTAGACATATATAATGCAATATGATAAATACTTTCTAAAATTGTATTAATATACAAAATATCTAAAACAGAGATAGAAACAAGCATGCATATAATATGGCAACATAACTTTGAATACGTATACAAATATTGTAAAAAATAACAAATATAATTTGAATTTGTATCAATATACAAGAAACTATACCATTGTAAATTGTCCACAAATAATAGCTCACAGATATTCACTCTATTGCTCACTATTATTATTATTGTTGTTATTGTTATTATTATTATTAATGTGAATAAGTTCACACATAATTTCCTATTATCCCATGCAATCTTCCCTTTTATTGAGATCTCTAAACCTACATAATTTCCACCCAACCCCAACCCTATGTGAGTAATAATCAGCCCCTAAATGGTATCTCTAACCATGAGAACAAACTTGGTTGGGAGAGGGGATGTTGCTTTTGAGAATTGATTCTTGCTCTCATGAGGGTGATGTCTTTTCTCTGGGATCCTGTAAAAGTAAAATTATGGTTAAATTTCAAAATTGTTGTTTTGTAAAGTTACAAATGGTCTCTGAGTAGTTGATAGGGTCTGTTTGTTTTGAAGTTCTTATTTGGAATTCTGGAGAGAATGATGTAAGAAGGTGCACCATCAACTTCTTAAGAAGTTTCTGCAGAGGGTACCCAAAAATTGGTCTCATAGTGGTGCTATCAGCATCATGACATAATATGAACCAGGTGGAGTTGTTGTGGGGCCCCATCTCCCTCCTAGAAGCTTCAAAGATTACTGCAGGAAAATCAACTGTTTATTGTGGAAAACTTAAGCAATCTATTTCTGGGGATATTTTCCATCCTTTTCTGTTTGTTTAGCATATCCTTTATAGTTCAATTTGATCTTTCTATAAATGCCTGACCTGTAGGATTGTTTGTTATACATGTAATATACTTTATATTATAATAAGCAAAAAACTGTTTCATTTTCTTAGAACATATGCTGGAACATTGTCTGTCTTTATTTGTACAGGTATACCCATGATGTCCATAACTTCTAATAAATGTGTGATTACTGAATCAGCCTTTTTTAAACACACTGAAAACCTGAATAAGTGTCAATGGTGTGGTGTACATATTTTACTTTTCCAAATTCTGTAAAGTGGAACACATCCATCTACCAGATTTCACTCCTTTGAGTACCCTTTAGGTTAGTCCCTGCAGGCAATGGTGTTTGGTTAAAAAATGAGCAAGTAGGACATCCCTTTATAATCTCCCTTGTTTGTTGCCATGTAATAGAAAATTCTTTCTTTAAACCTTTGCTATTGACATAATGTTTCTTATGAAATTCTGAGCCATTCAACACACTTCCAATCAATAATCAGTAAATTTCTATATTACCTTGTGCTAGAGTTCCTGGCAGACCCATATGTAATCAGATGTGTGTTATGTATATGGGACAAAGCCTATTCCTGATTATATCTTTGAACTGGTATAATGAAGTCAATTATGTATCATCTGTTATAAATTCAGCAGTTTCATTATGCAAGACAACTCTTTCTGCATATTGCAAATAAGTAACTATGTTGAGAGGTACTTTAAAATCCCTTAGTACCATGAGAATAGCATGTAATTCTGCCTTTTGGACTGAATTATAAGGGCTTTCTTCCACCTTACTTAATTCTTCTGATTGGTAACCTACCTTTCCTGATTTATGTGCATCCGTATAAAATGTACTGGCTCCAGTTTTTTGTTGCAACATGTACAGTTCGGGAAAGAATCAAGTATTTCTCTTTATAATACTAATTCTGTCACTTTTGGGATAATTGCTATTAATCTCATGCAAAAAATTAGCACAAGCACTTTTCCAAGGTTCATTGTCTTCCCATAACTTTTTTTTTATTTTATCAGCAGTAAAATGAACTATAATCTCTGATGGGTCTATACCTGCTAGTTGACAAAGTCTAAAATTTTCCTTTTATAATTAATTCAGAGACTATTTCCACATAAGTTTTTAATTTTTTACTAGGTTTATGTGGAAAAAGATCCATTCTAAGATAATATCGCCCCTCTGCATTAAAATCCTTTAGGAGAAATTCTGGAAGGCTTATATGACTAGAATTCAATTAAGATTTAGTATCAATCTATTTACATGTGCCTCCTGTAATTTCTCTTCAACAATCATCAAATATTTATCCACTTCAACTGTTAATTCTCTGGTATTATTTAAGTCTATGTCACCATCTAAGGTTTTATTTAAATGAACTATTTGGTCAGGTGTTATCTCAACAGCTAGTCATAGACTGAAAATATCTCTTAACAAACTTTGAAGTCATTAAGAGTCCATAATTGGTCTCTCCTAATTTGTGCCTTTTGTGTTCAAATTTTCTGTAAACTTATTGTGTACCTTAGATAATTGACAGAATCTCCTCTTTGCATTTTTTCAGGAGCAATTTGTAATTCCCATTAAGGCAAAACTTTTTTTACTTCTTCAAACATTCTTTCTAATGTATCTGCATTTGAGTAAGATAACCAAATGTCATCCATGTAATGGTAAATTATAGACTTAGAAAATTGTTTGCATATTACTTTCAATGGCTGATTTACAAACTTTTGGCACAGCGTGAGATTTTTGAGCATTCTGTGTTGGAGAATGGATATCTACTTGTAGGCTGAGAATTATTATATGTTGGCACTGTGAAAACAAATTTTCTTGATCCTTTCTTATGAAGATATATTGAAGAAACAATCCTTTAAATCAATAACTGTAAGAGGCCTTCCTTTTGGTAATAGAGAAGGCAAAGGAATTCCAGACTGTAGAGGGCCCATAGGTTGAATAACCTTGGTGACAGCACTTAGATCTCTCACTATACTCCTTTTTTTTTTCAGATTTCTTTTAACAACAAATACAGCAGAATTCCAAGGGCAAGTTGATTATTCAGTATGGTGAGCAGTTAGTTGTTGTTGTACCAGCTGTTCTAAAGCCTGCAGTTTGTCATTAAAGGTCATTGTTTAACCAATATGTGTTTTTCAGTTAACAATTTTAAAGGCAAGGCTGTTAGTACCTCTGAAGTCTTCCTAGTTGCTTTGTTTTCGTGTAAAGCATGAATGGCTGGTGAACTTTGTATAATATCTTACAATATCTTTCTCAGAAATATGAGTTTTTGTAATGACAGGAATGTTAACCTGGGTATTCCATTGCTGCAGCAGGTCATTACCCCATAAATTCACTGCAATATTAGCTACATATGGCCTCAGCCTTCCTTTCTATCCTTTTGGCCTTATACATTGAACCCACCACATGTTTTGTTTTATTTGAGATAGGGTTCCTATTCCTAGGAATTGAATATCTGCCTCTTGAATAGGCCAATCTGGATGCCAAGATTCTGGAGTAGTGATAGTCATGTCCACACCTGTGTCTAGTAATCCCTGAAGATCAGAGGTATGAATCTTGCCAAGAATTTGATCTTGGGACATCTCAAATCCTTTTGCTTTCCCCTGTTGCTCTAAAAGTTTTGCCTCTTCTCTCAAATAACATTTCCAAAGCAGCTGAGGTTCATTTTCTAGGACTGCTGAGATTAAGTGAAGCCAATCATGTGGGGTGGCCTTAGTGGTTGAAGCACATGTTTTCACCACTTCCCTGACAAATGATGAATGTAGCCCATAAAAAAATATTTTTGTTTTATTTCTTTTAGATGCTCATACGTATTGGTTCCCATGCATATTCTTTTACTACCTTAGGGTACTTTGTGCCAGATGGTCTTTCTGAGTAAGATTCAACAGCACAAACTCTTTCAGAAAGTTAAGTCAAATTGATGCTATCCCTCTCCATTGTATTGAACCATTTTTAAATGAGATAATATTGAAAACAAAGCTTTTTTCTAGAATCAAATAAAGTGAAGGAAAATAGCATAGGTCTTGCACAATACCTTCCATAATATAAACAAAATAATTATTGAACGCCTAGATGTTACCATTTTTTTTTTAGTTTTTCAGCTCTTACCTGTATAAAGTAATTACAATGAATCAAGTATATATATAAAGTTGTTATTGGCCAGCAGGTGTCGCAGTTGCAGACATGTGGCCAAGACATGCCAGAAGTAAACAGCATGTGTTGTTTACTTAGGTACTAAAAATATGCTTTGTTTAACAAATTAAGAGCAGTTATTAAGGCAATCAAACAATTTTGAAAGTTGGGGCCCAGGATAAAGTGAAAACCTAAAGTTGTCTATCACTGAAAGTTGTGGATTGTGTGCTCCATAGGGATCACAGACAGCAGAGTGTGGCCTGGCATGTGGGTCGCAAGCTGGGGAGTGCAACAGCAACCTGATGAGTCTGAGAGCCAGCTAAAGCCATGGGCGGGAGAGTCGGTGCCCAATGCACCAAGCGGCTGGCAGAACGATGCCAAAAAGTGTGGAATGGTCCTCATGTTCAGGTGCCAGATGATGGTGGAAGGTACAAAATAATCCCATACTAGTTCAGAATTGCATAAAATAAAGGGTTTTTTATTTAGGGGAGACTTACAGATACCTGTCCTAGATCACAGTCCTTCCACGCACCAGAAAACAGGAACAGAGTCTAGCGGCCATAGAGAGAGCCAGAAGCAAGAGAGCTAGCACAGGCTTTACAGTTGCATTTATAGTATAAGACACCATACCCAAGTGAGCTGGTATCTTAAAGGTTATTGTCTGAAAGAGCAAGGGGCTGCCACAGTATTCCAGTTTCCCCCCACTATTCATTCATAACTTTTATTTACATTTTTCTATGTTTATTTATCTGCCTTCCTACCCTCCGACCCTTTGCTCTATACTGAACATCTGTGCTTCTATGAATTTTAGCTTGGTTATCATTGACTTGACAGCTAATATGCACATATAAGCAAATACATAACATATTTTGTCTCTCTGGGTCCGGGTCACCTCATGGGACAATGTTTTCTTGCTCAAACCATTTATGTGTTAACTTCACTATATCCTTTTTCTAATGACTGAGTAATACTCTATTGTGCAAGTGTATTACATTTTCTATTTTAGTTCTTCTGTTGTAGAGCATCTAGATTGTTTCTAATTTCTGGCTATTTTGATGAGAACAGCGATGTAAATGGAAAGAATTTCTGGAAAGATGAAGTGTTCTTGGGTGTACGCACAAGAATCATATAGTTAGATCTTGATGAAGATCAGTCCCCATTTTACCTAAGAACTGCTACACTGATTTCTACAGTGGATATAAAAGTTTGCACTCAAAGCAGCAATGTATTAGTGTTCCCTTAAATCCTTGCCAGTATGAGGTGTCACTTGTTCTGTTGATCTTAGACATTCTGACAGGTGTAAGATGAAATCTTAAAGTAGTTTTGATGTGCGTTTCCCTATGGCTAGGAATATGAATATTTCTTTAAGTGTTTCTCAGCCATTTGAGCTTATTCTATTGAGAATTCTGTGTCTAAATCTGTACCCATTATTAATTACGTTATTTGATTTCTTGATACCTAGTGTTTTAAGCTCATTGTTTGTTTTGGATTATGGCCCTTTTTTGGATGTATAGTTGGTGAAAAAAAAAACCCATTCTATAGGCTGAAGTTTTGTCTGAATCATAGTGTCCTTTGTCATGCAGAAATGTTTTGTAGTTTCATGTGGTCCTATTTATTACTTGTTAATCAAAGTGCCCATACTAATTCTGTCCTGTTCAGAAAGTATTTTCCTGTGCCAATGAGTTGAAGGCTATTCCCCAATGCCTTTACTATCATGTTTAGTGTATCTGGCTTTATTTTTTTCTTTGATCTAATTGTACTTTAGTTTAGTGCACAGTAATAAGTATGCATTTATTTGGAGTATTCTATATGCAGCATTCCAGTTTAAAAAGCATTATTCTTTGAAGATGCTATTGTTGTTTTTTTATTCCAAGAATATTTTTGCATTCTTTATCACAAATCAGGTGTCCATAGTTATGTCATTTTATGTCTATGACTTCAATTCTATTTCAGTCCTCCAAATGTCTGTTTTTGTGTTGATACCATGTTGCTTTTATTACAGTAGCTTTATAGTAAAACTTCAAATGAGGTATAAAAATTATCCTGAAGTTTAGTTATTATTCAGGCTTGATTTAGATATCCTGCCTTTTTTGTGTGTCTGTGTCTCCATATGAATTTTAATGGGGATTTTATGAATAAGTAGATTGTTTTTGGTAGGATTGCATTTTTACTATGTTTTTTTTTCTTATCCATAAGTATGAGAGATCTTTCTATCTTTATAAATTTATTTCTTCAGAGACTTGCAGATTTTATCATATACATCTTTCACCTTCTTGGTTAGAGTTACACACGTATGTTATTATATTGTTTGAGGCTCTTTAAAAAATTCTTTTGCTGATATACAAATTTGATGTGTTTTCCTATATACAATTGACAAGTTGACTGAGAAAATATTACATTTGTCATTTGTATAGAAAAGGGTTGATTTTATAATTTAATGCATTGAATGAAAGTGTTTAACACCTGTAGAAGTTTTTCTGCTCTAGATAAGACTTCAAGTCTTGAATTAAATAGATATGGAAGAGAGTGGACAGTGTCATTTTATTCTTGATTTTTGGAATTGCTTTGAGTTTCTCCATTCTCTATTTAAGTTGAGGTTGACAATGTGCTTGCTATAAACTAGGTATGTCCCTCATATTACAAATATCTGCAGGTAGTTTTGAAGTAATAGGGTATATTTTGGTCAAAGACTTATCTGCATATCATGAGATAATTATGTGTTTCTCTCTTTCTTTTGTTTATATGATGGATTGCATTAATCAAATTACATGTGTTGAACTGTCTCTATATCTCTGGGATGAAGACTAATTAATCATGATAGATAAAGTTTTTTAATTTTCTTGATTTCACTTGATAATGATTGATTTTGAGAATTTTGCCTCAATTTTCAAAAGACAACTTGGTCTATAATTATACCTTTTGGAGTCTTTAAATGGTTTGGGAATTAAGAGTAACTGTGGCCTCATTAAAAAATAGTAATGTTCCCTCTATTATTATTTAGTCAAATAATTTGAAGAGTATTGGCACTAATTCTTCTTTGAAAATCTGGATAAATTCTGTTCTGAAATCCTTTGGCTTTGTCATTTATTTATTTTTTCATTTATTTTTGATTGAACAATTTTAGTGAACATCTAAGTTTCGTTAGGAGATAGTGAACATATCTCTTTTAAATGATTATCTGAACTTAATTTAATTTTGGGAAGGGGTATATATCAAGAAAACTATCAGTTTCTCTTAGATTTTACAATTGGTTGACATACAGATTTTCAAAGATGTTATTTTGATTCTATGGATTTTATTGGTGTATATTTTTGAACCTCTTTTTATTTCTAATTTTGTTTATTTGGCTATTCCTTCTCCAATATTTGTGTTCATTTTGGTAAGAGTTTTTTAAACTTATTGAATTTCTCAAGGAAACAACTCTTTTTTTCAATAATTCTTTGCAGTTATTTTTTTCTATTTTGTTAGTTTTAAGACTAGGTTATTTCTTGCTGACTATTCTTTTGGGTGTGGCTCTTCTTTTTGTGTAAAACTTATAAATGTGTTGTTAAGCACCTAACAACAAGAAAAAAAATCTCTCATATTTTTTCATTGGTTCAATTAGTGCTTTAACATACTTCTTATAAATGCCTTCATTGTTTGGATTCCTGTGTATTCAACCATTTTAGAAAGTTTTACATTTATCCATGTCTTGACACATTTTCATTTAGTAGTGAATTGTTTCGTTTTTATGAATTTGTAATCTTTCTGTTGTTTTTCTTGTTGTTGATATTCAGTTTTAATCCATGATGGTCGGTTAGGAAGCAGAATGGTATTGAGATTTTCTTGAATTAGTTACTTTGTTTCTGTGTACAATTTTAAATGAAGTTGCCTTAGAAGCTTAGAAGAAAGGATATTCTTTTGTGCTATGCAAATACCTGTTAGTTTAATTTGATTTATAACACCAGATATCCCTCACATTTCTATGTTTAGATTTTAGTTTCAATGATATGTCTATATCGGAATTGAATGGGATATTGATGTATCCCTCTATTGTTCTGTGAGGGTCATGATGTGATTTAAGCTGCAGTCTTGTTTCTTTTATAAACTTGTGTTCCCTTGTGTTTAGTTCTTCAATATTTACAATTGCAAAGTCCTCTTTGTGACTTTTACTTTGAACAATATGTAGTGTCTTTCTCTAACTTTTCAGATTAGTTTTGTTTGAATTCTATTTTGTCAGATATCAAAATGGTTATACTATCTTTAATCTCAGGTCTATTTACTTGGAATATATTTTTGCCCCTTTTTTTCTTTGAGAGGATACATGTCCTTAATGATAAAGGGAGGTTCTTGGATAAAACGGAAGGATGAATCCTGTTTTTATATTTATTCTGTCAGTCTTTTTATTTGGGATTTGAGACTATTGATGTAGAGAAATATCAGTGCAGTGTTTGCTGATTCCCATTATTTTGTTGCTATTATTGTCATTATTGTTATTAGGTTGTTGTTATTATTGTTATGGTGGTAATGGTGGTGGTGGTGTGTGTATGTGTGTTTCTCCTTTTTGGATCTTCTAGTCTAGAAGTACTTATATTTTGTGTTTACATGGGTGTTATTCAACTCTGTATACCAGCAATTTCCTTCTAGAAAATTATGTATGATTAGGTTTGTAAATAGATATTGTTTAAGTTTGGTTTTATCATAGAATAACCTGTTTTCTCCACCTATGGTAATTGAAAGTTTTATAGTTACCCTTAAGCAAATTTCATTAACTACATCTTTTGCAGCTCTTATACTCTTCCTTTTGCACACTTAGTGTTTTGTCTATTATGACGTAGGTATTTCTTTTCTTGTCTTGTCTATTTGGTGTTCAGTATAATGTTTCTTGAATCTTGATGGGCAATTCCTTCTTTAGGTTAGGGGATTTTCTTCTTTGACTTACTTGGAAATGTTTTCTGTGCCTTTACCTTTCTTTTATCTCTGTCCTCTATTACTAGCATTCTCAAATGGATACTATTTATGGCTTCCCATATTTTTTGAATGTTTCATGGCATGTTTGAGATTAAACATTTTTTTTACTGAAATGAATATTTCTCCTATTGTGTCTACAGTGTTTAAGATTTTCTCTTCTGTCACTTGTATTCTATTGGTGAGGCTTGTCTCTGAAGTACCTGTTTGATTTCTCAATTTTTTTATTTCAAAATTTCCCTAAGTTTGAATAAATCTTTATTGATGGTATTTCTGCTTTTGCATCTTGAACTGTTTTTATTCATTTTCTTCTAGCTTTTCTCTTTGTTTTCACACATTTCTTTAAGAGACTCATTAATTTCCTCTTTCAGTGCCTCTAAAGGATATATTAACAACTCTGTCTTCTGCTTCACCAATTTTTTTTTTTTTTTGCAATGCTCGGTACCTGCTTTGGAAAGATTGTTGGGATCTGGAAGAAATATACAGATTGTATCTTTTTTTGTATTGTCTGGTAAGAACTATTCAGGGGTCCTGATGGGTGTGACCATTAGAAGTTTTGGGTAAAATACATTCCTAGGTATTATGGCCTAACAATTAGGAATAAAGGTGATCTAAGTTGTAGGAGAAGGACTGAGGGGTCTATGTTATGGAGGAATTGAAAGTGTTCCACCAGGATCTAACTAGTCTGCTGGAAATGGATGCAAAAATGAAAAGAGGAAATAAGAAGTGGTCTCTCACAGAGCACGGATGAGCCTACTCATGTATGTGTAGGAAAGAAAGGAACTGAAGATCAGATATTTGCCTACCTGCTTTGCTGGCCCACTTGCTTCTCAGTCATCTTGGTTGCTGCAATCCCAGGAAAAGCCTGTGGGAGTTGTTTGATGGGCTAACAGGATGAGTGAAGGGAAGGTTTGTAAAAAAAGATCTTCCTGATTCACTGTAGATGGGGACAGAAAGAAGGGAGAAGTTAATGTAAGAGGACTGGAACAAAGATGGTGTAAAAATAGGAGTGTGAATTTTTAGAAAAGTAAAGGAAAGTGAAGCATTCCAGCAGCCCTACCTTCTTCCCTGTCTTCAGTAGTCTGTGGGTTTCTGGGAATGCCATTAATTTTGTACTTTCTATGCCTACCAAAATCACTCTAAGCCTATTTTTATTCATATTGTGTAATGTCTACAGAATAAAAGACCAAAACACAAACTATTAAGCTCAACGTTCAGTTATTAAAATTTTGAAAATATACAAAGAACAACTAGTTGGTAATAAGATAGAAACTAGGATTTCAGGGTTTATTTTTTTTAATGTTCTTTCTTTACTGGTTAAATATTTATGTAGATATTTGGGAGTAAATTTACCCAATTGTTTTTAACTCTTTCAAATTCATTGCTGAAAATTAAGTAAGAACGTAATAGAAACTATTACCCAAAAAACTTGCCATTTTTCTCTTTAGATTTTAGATATTCACATAGTAATTTGGATTGCCTACTAGGAATTCAGAGACTTCTAAGACAACAAGGACATCTGCTATTGCTCTTAGTTGCTGACTAAACTTGAAGATACATTCTTATTTTTTAATATACTACACACATTTTGTCATAGGACATAGAAAACTAAACTTGGTAAATTCCAGAATAGCTTCTCCCTGGTGTCTAGGTGTCATAGTACTAGAAGATAATATGTTCACTCTAGGGCTTAGTAGATGAGGAATAAACAGACTAACCCCATTGTGAGCCCTGTAAAGAGCCCATGAGTGAAGGATTAGACAATTATTATGGCAGCACACATAGCTTTCTGATTGAATTTAAAATATAATCTACTGGAAGAAAAATATTCTTGGAATAAGATAGTAAGAAATCTGAAAAAGGACCCATGGTTGAGAAGTTCACAGTCTCTGGGAGTGAACCTAATGGTTTTACTTTGCTCAATGGATATAGCATGGAACTGCATTCTAAATATATATCTTTCTCTTCATATATTAATATAGATCTCAGAAAGTATCATAGGAGTTGATTTTGCAGTGGATATTGGTTCATAAAAGAACTCACAACTGTTTAAGCTACAGGAAATGTGTATGTGCAATATTCAGCCAGAAATGAGATATCTATGCCACATTTTTCCCCTGTGATAAAGAATTACTATGGAAGAGGTTACAGAAAGGTGTTAAGAGCCAGGCATTAGGATGGACTGGAGCAAAACAGAATGTTCTGGGATTGCCTCCATGCACTCACGAACTTACAATAATTATGGTTACTTGCAAAAGACACCCAGGTCAGCATTCTAGCTTGGGTTTGGATTCCAGCAGCAGAGGAAACCGTGTCTACTTAATGTTGGCTGTGGGAGTGACAGCAAGGGCAGGAGCACACTGTCTCAATGGCATTGTTTCTCATCTAGTCACTGAGCCATGCTTGGCTGTGAGTCATTAGTTTGGCTGCAATTTTGTATTTCTTAACCTGCTGCATAGTTCCATTGCTTATATATACCAAAGAACAGTTTATTTGAAAAGCATTGGTGCTGGTTCTTTCAAGATTTGTTAGAATTTAACACTAATTCAACTTGTCATGGGTTTCTTTGATTTCAGAGATTTTTTTTCTGTTAAATTACTACTTAATTTTACCGTTTCTACTTCTATGAAGAGATACCACATATCTTATAAAGAAAAACATGTAATTGTGGTTGGCTTATAGTTCCAGAGAGTTAATCCATTATCATCATGATGTAAAACATCACACTGGGCAGGCAGAAATGGTATGGGTGGAGAAACTGAGAGTACTACATCTTGATCTGCAAGCATCAGGAGAAAGTTGTTATGTTGGAAGTGGCTTGAGCATAAACCCTAATCCACAGTGACACATTTGCTCCATCAAAGCCACACCCACTCCAAGAAGGCCATACCTCTTAATAGTACTACTCCTTATGGGCCAAGGATTCAAATGCATTAGTCTGTGGGAACCATACATATTCAAATCAATTAAACAATTAAAGGTGATACAGGGAACAAAATAGGAAAAGAATAATTCAAAATATTCTCATTTGCACATGATATAACATTACACCAAAAAGATCCAAAGGTTCACCAAAGAACCTTTTATAGCTTACAATAAAATTTAGTATAATGGCATTCAAACAATTAATATGAAAGTCAGGAGCTTCCTAAATTTAAATATCAAACTACTGAGTAATATATCAGGAAACAATGCTACTAAAACAATTAAAAATATTGTGGAATACATCAAACAAAGAAATTGAGAACCTGAAAAACTTGTACATTGAAAATTTTGATACAGTGAGAAATTTTACGAAGTTGCTAGAAGATGGGGAAAACCTCCTAAGACTATGTATTGCTAGGATGAATAGTAGGAAAATTTCCCAAATATAATTTACAGATTCAAAACAATACTCATCCAAATTCCAACATAATTATTCACAGAAACTGGTAACAGGTAAATATTACATGAAAACACAAAAGACTCAGAATAGGAAAACTATCCTGAATAATCAAAATAAACCAACAACCACAAATCTATGAGAGATATCACTGTCACAGGCTCCAATTATACTATAGTTGAATAGTAATGAAAACAGCATGGTCGTGGTATGACAACAGAGACATCAATCAGTCAAATAGAAATAACTTTTTATCTGTGAGTTCATTTTACTACAGTCACCTAATTTCTTGACAAAGAAGTGAACAATGTACATTGGAGAAAAGACAAGAATTTTACCAAGTGGTGTGAACCAAACTGGTGTCCTATATGTTGAAGAACTTAACAGGTTCCTTATTTCTCACTTTGCACAAATCTGAATTCTAAATAGAATAAAACCCTCAATAAAATACATAATATTACAAATGTGATACAGAAGAAATTAGTGAAAACACTAGAATGTATTAAAATCAAAAAAGAGTATTCAGAATAAGACTCCTATAGTAAGACATTTATGTCAATAATTAATCAATGAAATATCATCCTAAAAAGTTTCCTTACGGCAAAGGCCTTTACAGAAAGAAGTACACAAAAGGAGGAGTCTATAGACTGGGATAAAATCTTTGCCAGCTGCATTTATGCTGGAGTGATTGTGCCAAGGATATAAAAGAAATTAAAAACAAAACAGCTAAATATAAAGTAATCAAACAACACAATTAAAACTGAGGCATGGTAGAGAAAAAGAAGGAAGGATTGGGGAGAAATAATGCAATTAAATTATAATTTTAAAGAATAAATAAAAAATTTAAAAGGCAAGGGAATAAAGTGTTGTCCAGAGATAAAATGCAAATAGCTGAAAAATATTTAAAAAGGCAACAACACTAGACATTAAGGAAATGCAAATTAAAACCAGTTACATTTACAAATTGATTACATTAATTAAGTTAAAACTATTTCATCTTACCACAGTCAAGGATTGCTAAATTAAAAAGAAATTTATTGATGTGCATGCGATGAACAAGGAATACTTATTTTCTGCTGGTGAGATTACAAATTGGTGGAAGCTACTATGGAAATCAGGGTGGAGGTCATCAAAAAGATCAAAATAGATTGTAGCATGATAAATAAAATTCAGAGACTGATATTGGGGTTCAACAAGAAGGTTAGAAAAGCAAAACAGCCTGTGATTGGCTCTTACCGCTATCTCAGTTGGAAATGGCAATCCTGCCTCCAGAAATCCTCAGAATGAGAGTGTGTCTGAGAGTTGTCTCCTTCTGTCTTAAATTTATTCCTAGTGCTGGGATTAAAGGTGTGCTCCAATACCACCTGGTTTCTATGGCAAATTAGCATAAATACTGGGATTAAAGCTGTGTATCACCATGCCTGGTCTATAGGGCTGGCTAGACTGGCTGATTTACTCTCTAATCTTCAGGCAAGCTTTATTTACTAAATATCAAAGGAAATATCATTATAGTAGATCTAGTATAAGGTTCCTCTATATGAATCTTGGACATATACTTATATGGCTCAATATCAAACTATAGATATATTTGTTCATCCTTGTTCATAGCATCTTTATTTACAATAACAATGAAATTAAAATTGTCTATTTTATTCATTAACTCATGATTAGATAATGAACATGTGATATATATGCACAATGGAACACTTTTGAACTGTATAGAAAAATAAAATTGGGAAATTTGCACATAAATGATATAATTCAAAAATATTATATTGAACGAAGTATTCCACATTCAAAAATACATATGCCACATATTTTCTTCTCATCTTGGTTGTTGGCTTCAGGTATGTGTATTTATTTGGAATACAATAGTAGCTATAAGTAGTACTTAAAGTACATGTTGAATCAAAAGTATAAAGAATTAGAACAAAATGATGAAACAGGACTGATGTAGGATGTTGCTTTTAGTGGATAATGAATAAAGCTTTTTTGGCTAATGGCTTAGCAGAGTAAATCCAGGAGGGGAATCTGAAGAGAGATATATAGAGAGAGTTGGCAGAGTCAAGGAGAAACCATGTAGCTGCCAAAGGAGGAAGACAGTGGAAACTTACTGGTAGACCACAGCGTTGTGGTGATACATATATTAACAGAAATGGGTAGATTTAAGATGTAAGAACTAACTAGAAATATGTCTAAGATATTGGTCAAACAGTATTATAATTAATATAGTTTCTGTGTGATTATTCAGGCTAGGCTGCTGGGAATGAAAGTGCAGTTTCCATTTAAACAGGACATTTTTAAATTAGGGTTGGGGGTGAAATGGCAGTATTGAGGAAGGATTATAGAAACAATAACTACCACTAAACACCTCCTGAAAAAAACTGAAAAAAAAATTAAAGCTCCTCAAATTTAAAATGATGTTCCTGTTGGCCTTGTAATCTTGCACCATCCCTTCAAAACCAAACAACCAAAGAGCAAAACAATCATCTAACCACATGTTGCCACACTGAGCTATAGGCTGATATTACATATTTTCCTCTGTTGGGCTTTTTAAAAGACATGTTAGTGCAAATAATGATTAGCAAAGGCTGTTGTATCTAATAAGAGAACAACAGCATCTGCCAACAAAGAAATAATACATTAAAAACCACAGGAATATTGCAGTAACGAGAATCATCAGAAAAGTTTTATGAGAGCCAATATACCTCCTTCAGATTTCAGATGCCAACAATTATTATGGAAAATAAGTGATTGGTGGTGAAAGATCCTCTTCTCTTCCTTACAATCCATAATGACATTTTTTTCTTTTTTCCATTCAAAAAAAATAAAATAAAATTTTTACATTCCTTCCCCTTCTCCCAGTCCGCTCCCACTACCATCACCCCTCCTCCCTCCCCCTTCTTCCTTAAAAGAGAGCATGGTGCCCTGCCCTGTTGGAAGTCCAAGACCCACTCCCCTCCATCCCAGCTTAGGAAGGTGTGCATCCAAAAAGACTAGGTTCCCCAAAAGATAATACATGCAGAAGAGATAGGTCCTGGTGTCATTGTTGATGGGTTCTCCATCTGCCAACTTTCGCCGCCACATTCAGAGAGTCTGGTTTGATCATATGCTCGTTCAGTCCCAGTCCAGCTGGATTGGTGCGCTCCCATTAGTTCAGGCACACTGTCTCAGTAGGTGGACCAGCCCCTCACGGTCCTAACTTCCTAACTCATCTTCTTCCACCTTCTGCTCTTCAACTGCACCTTGGGGGCTCAATCCATTGCTCTGATGTGAATGTGGGTCTCTGTCTCTACCTCCATCCATCGGACAAAATTTCTATGGTGGTGATCAAGCTATAATGTGACTCTGGGACAAGGCTAGTTCCAGCACCTTCTCCTCTGCTGCCCAAATACCTAGCTGGGGACATCCCCGTGAACACCCGGGATCTCCTCCAGGGCCAAGTATCTTGCCAGTCCTAAAATGACTCCCTTAATGTAGCTATCTTATTCCCTTCTCCCAATATCCACCTTTCCTCCATCTCCACCCTCCCACTCCCCCAAGCTCTCCCCAGTCCTTCTCCCTTCTCCTTCCCCCTCTCCCCTTCCCCTACCTCTCTACCCCCCACCTCTCTCCCCTCCCCCGTGCTTCCAACTTTTGCCTGATTATCTTCTTTGGAAGAACTTCCAGGAGGTTCTGTATATGCTTTCCTTGGGTTCACCTTGCTATTCGGCTTCTCTGGGTTTGTGAGCTATAAGCTTAGTGTCCTTTGTTTTATGGCTAGGGTCCACTAATGAGTGAGTACATACCATAATCATCTTTCTGGGTTTGGGTTACCTCACTCAGGATAGCGTTTTCTATTTCCATCCATTTGCATGCAAAATTCAAGATGACATTGTTTTTTACCGCTGAGTAGTATTCTAATGAGTATATAATCCACACTTTCTTGATCCATTCTTCCATTGAGGGGCACCTAGGTTGTTTCCAGGTTCTGACTATTACAAATAACGCTGCTATGAATATAGTTGCACAAATGCTTTTGTAGTATGATTGGACTCCTCTTGGGTATATTCCCAAGAGTGGTATTGCTGGATCCTGAGGTAGGTTGATTCCCAATTTCCTGAGAAACCGCCACACTGATTTCCAAAGTGGTTGCACAAGTTTGCATTCCCACCAGCAATGGATGAGTTTCCCCCTTACTCCACATCCTCTCCAGCATAGGCAATCGTTGGTGTTTTTGATTTTAGCCACATAATGACATTTTGTAAAACATAGAAAATTAGATAAGATTCCAAATAATGTAAGAAAAATTTATTTTGCAAGAAAGATATTAATCCTAAAGTACAACCCCGGATTTCTTTCTGGTAACATATGTTACACAGAATCCTGATAATTCCAATTCCACATCTAAAGAATGACATTTATTAAAATAATTAGCATTGAACTGATTAAACAAGACTATTTGCTGTGTGACTTTACATAAACTACTAAAGGTTAAACACCTATGGAAATTTTAACAACATTATATTTTGATTAAGTTGCAAACGCATATGGGTTTTTAGAAGATTTCATGGTGATTAATGATCAAGAAAAGTTGGCACCTTCAAATGTATTGATGATACAGGATTATCTTAGAACGCTAACAATGCCTGATTAAAACTGAATAAAAAAACTAGAAAGTCTTTTCAAAACTAGTACAGCTTGCAATAAAGAGAGCTATTTTATCTTTTTAACATCAGTTATCATGTTTCATTAAAAACAATATTACATGTTTATAGTAATATTGGAATTGAGATAAACATGGATATATCTAATAAGAATATAATAATATAATATCTACTCTAGATATTACACATTTCATATTATACAATAAATGCTTTAATAAAATTGGGTGAATGAATGTTTTGAAATAATATCTAGAAAAAATGTTTTTCCTGAACAATTCAAATAAGTTATTTTACCTTTCTGATAAGTCTAATACTCACAATTCTTTTATTTAAATATAACTCTGAAAAATCTACCTGTGAGAAATTAAAAACTGAATTTTAATTTAATTTTATTGACGATAACGTGCATCAAATATATTCTTCCATGTCATTTTAAACTATTATGCTTTAGGTGGAATTTGCTTTCCTGTATTCTCTCCCAAATATCACTCAGAGACTTAATATTAATTATAAATGCTCAGCCAGTATCTCAGGCTTATTACTAACTAGTTCGTACAACTCCAATTAACCCATTTCTATTATCTACATTCTGCCACATGGCCTTTACCTGTAACTCCTTGTGTGTCTCCAATTTGTTTTCCATCTAGGTGGTGGCTGTTTTAACTTCACCCTTCAACCCATTCTCACCTGACTTTATCCTGTTCAGCTACTGGCCATTCAATTTGTTTATTAAACAAATCATCATCACATAAGTTCACACAGTGTACAGAAGAATATTTCCACAGCATTGTGCCATAAAAGTAAACTATGGAAGTGGAAGTTTCCCTTTTCCTAATCATATCATACATATCATAATATCTATCTATATGATATATATAATATATCATAATATATATATTACATATACCAGAATATCTATATTATAGCAAATGAATAACTTCCTGATAAAGATGAACTGTGCTAATACAGTTGCTTTTCTCATATCCATACTTTGTTGCTTAAGAAATGATTATATGCTTCATTTTAAAAAACAAAAACAAAGATTTTAGACAAAGGTAAAAGAACAGCTAGCTAGGTTTCAGAAAAAAGTACAATACAAAGATTGACAAGGACATGCATTTGCCCTCTGAAAAATCATTTAGCTGCCTAGGCACTGGGCCCTAGGTGTTGCATGTTGCAATGAGATTGATCAATTGTTAATGAATATCTCTAGGGAATGTGAGGAAACAACAGTTTATCAGCCCATAGCAGTACAGAACTAAACATCCTGCAAATTTGGCTTAGAGTATATTGTGCATGTCATTTCTGTTGGCATCAAGTCTTTGTACACTACAAAAAATGAAGATAAAAAGTCAAAACAAAACAAACACATATTTTAATGTGTCAGCATCCTTAGCGTTTGAAACACATTGTCTTCAACTATATTTCTACCTTTCAAGATTTTTTTATTTAAAAGTTGTCATCCTTTCATCTTTTCATAGAAATCCTTTTGAATTGATTCTTAGCAGCAATGATAAAAGGCAAAAAAAATTGCTTCTTGAAAGTTTCTTTGAAATAATTTTTTATTTTTTTCTTAATCTAAACAATTTTGAGTAACTTAAGGTTCATAAAAAGGATGGAAAAAATTAAATCCTTAGAACTAAACTGATGCTTGTGTCTGTGAAAGGAAAGACAAGCATATGGCAATGACCAGGAGATCTCAGAGTGGAGCACTTAAGGAAATCAGCATGAAAAATAAAGTGCCCATTACCAAGTGATGATGAACTGTATAATTTATGGGATGGCGGAGTATGCTTGAGATGGCACTTAGCACCTGGACGCCGGGAAATATAAATTGAGATGAAATGTGTTCATGATATTCCATTAATAAAAGGCATGCTGTAGGTTTCATTTCCATTTTGTTTCTTGCTTAACAAAGAGAAGTGGTAAGCCTATGTGATCCTCAGGTGCTTCCACTTCATTATTTTTCAGACTCATGGATCTAGGGTTTCACAAAGAATATAGAGATTATAAGTTATAATAACTGTCTTTTCTCTTATTCTCAATCTTTTTCTTTGCTGAATACAAATCTAAAACACCAACTTACCCATACTGAACAGCTTTTCAATAATTTATTCAGACAAATTATCACATATATAAATAATGACTCACACATAATAATTTGAAAATATTTGCTTGGGACATATATAACATATTATAAAGGTTTTCAAATGTTGGAAATCTTAAGAGTCTTAGTGATGATATTAAGAGCTGGGGGATTTAGGGTCAATCATATCATGGAAGTAAAGCATTTCTCATTAAAGTAATGGTATACTTCAATGAGAACTGAGGAAGCTTGTTTGCCTCTCTACGCATCTGAAAATTGTGTGTGTGTGTGTGTGTGTGTGTGCATGTGTGAGTGTGCATGCATTAGAGCACAGATGCTCACCAGGTGCTAATTCTGGCAGCCTGTTGACTTTCCCTAATTTCTGAGCTTCCAGAACTTTAAGAGATGGTTTTTTTCCTTTAGAAAATATTCATCTTGTACTACTTTTTCATAGAAGCTGACGATATGAAAATTTCTTTCATTGAACTTACATTATGAAATTCCTTAATAGGGACGTTTGTTTCCAGCATATTTAGTGCCTTAGTATCAGTCCTCTGTAGAAACAGAAGCAGTAAATTATGTGAGAATCTAAGATTGCCTTATGCGCCAGCCCTCCCCTTGTGGATATGTATGTGTGCTTTCATGAAATATCTGAGTAATAATTTAGAGATTTAACAAATCTCACCCATAGTTGAGGAACTTTTGGAAAATGTAGGCTCAGTTTTTTTTCAAGTATAGTAGTCCTTAAAAGGCTGTCCATGGAACTGTGGATGGCCCTGTTCCCATAATATAATCATTCACATCACCATACCAATACCAACATGGCTGAGTGGATTCAATAGGAGAAAAACACCAATAAACATCTATAATATTTATAGTTAATTGTGATACTGGACAAGAATTAGAGTGAAGGGGATGGGTGATTAAGCATGATAAAATATATTTTATGGTTTTATAAAATTCTCAAAAAATCTAAAAATAGGAAATAAATATTAGCAATTAAATATATATGTAATGTTTAATTGATTCTTTGAAGATTTTCTTATATGCATACTACATATTTTAATCATTCTCATCTCCCCATCCTTTTAACTCATACTCCCCCTTATCATCCATTCTCTACTGCTTCACAAACTTGCCATTTCCTGTCCTCTTTTTCTTCAAATAGCATACTGTGGTGGTTTAAATGAGAATGATCACCATGTGCTCATATGTTAAACTACCAGAAGTTACATCTTCAAAGTAGACTGAATCCCCTTCCCTGGGAATGTGTCTACTCTCAACAGTTTCTCAGCTAAAGGTGTGGGCTTGCCAGGCTTTCCACTCTGTGTGTTGGAATGTTGCCTGACTTAATCTTATATAAGCAATCTTAGCTGCTAGATCCGGAGTAAAAGTAGCACTGTCAAGCACAGAAGTTGTGCTTTGATCCAGTAGTTCCTGAACTCTGGATCTTAGACAATCTTTCTGCCTTGTTTTCCCAAAAGTCCCAAGCCTTGAAAATGAGTGGAGAGGAAAAAGAGTACGATAGAATGTTCAGTTTGTATTTGACCACTTCAAAGACACTTATCTATATTGCAAGTTCTGATTCAACCAAAATCTATTACACAAAGAAACGTCTTGGTGCTGCTGCACTAAGCTGCAGATGTATCTATTAGAATTTAAAGAAAAAAATAATTCCATGTCTATTTAATGAAATGATGATAATAATTTTCCAAACACCCACCGGAGTCTATGAGATTCCACTTAAAAAATAACTGATCACACAGAAAATTCAAACAAATAGTTGTGTGAAATCTGGGAAATTTTGTAAATTTTGAAAATTTTGTAAATCTTGGACAAGGCAGTTTTCGAAGTATATGGAGTAAATCTTTATGACAGAAACTGCTTGCAGTTTACATCTGGCTCACACACTGAATTCCTGGACCGTTAATTATAAATAAGAAGTTTTTTTCCAGATATGTCACTGTAGATTGTTGACTTCATTTTATTCTTGCGTTCTAATTTTATATTTGACATGGCCTTTATGCGGCATTCAGCTTCACCAAATGAACCACTCATAATTAAAACAATATTGGAATATTTTGTGTAGTATAAATGTGAAATAAATATCTCATGATAATTCTAGAATCAACAAAAAAGATGTAATAAAAATTAGAAAAAATATAGAACAAAAACAATCTTTTAAACTGACTGTTAGGCGCAACGTTAATTTGAGTAGTAATTAGATTTATTCCATAACGTTGGAATTTTCCCAGAAATTGTTTGGAGGAATATATATTCCACAACGAATTTTAACCCTAAGATTTAATGTTGAGGGTCACTTCAATCTTGAATGTATCATGTTCCAACATTTGTATGTGTCTTCATGTATGTTTGCACAGTTGGATCCACACGGAGATAGATGGAAACCTGTGGCTCAAGGTCTAGCTGTCAGGCGCATGCTAACAGCAGGGAATCTTGAAGATTAGGTAAACCTCTGTTTTTACTTTTTTTTTCTTGGAACTAGTCTGTTTCAGACCAAAATGAATCATTCTTTCTCCTTACTCTCTCACAACAGAGCCACTCTGCTATTAATTTCCTATCATCTCTGAATTTTCAAATCAAACTCTTTCTTTCCCCTTTTACCTAGTTGTTACTGTGGTCCATTTGCAAATGAATGTGAAAAGCAGCTGACAATGAGAGTGAAGAGGAGTAAAGAACAGCCCACTATTCAAATGCGCTCTCTGTTTTCTGACCACCACTGATGTTTCACAGAGTGAACTGAGCTAGTCAGGACCCAGGAAAGAAAAACGAGCACTTTTTAAATTTAGACTAATAGGAATCTGTGTTGCTTACAATTTACAGAAAAAAGTAAGTTGAAAGAGATAAAATTGTAGCTAAAGGAAGAATAGTAAGTTTCATATAGGGTCAACTTTAAAGTATCTACAGGAAGTTAAAATAAAATTTCTTTTGATTATGACCTATACTTCTCATTTTATTAGTTATACTTTAATGTATTTTAAACAATTCATCACCTTGAACAGCTCACACTCAAATGAATGACTCAAGAGTTCTGTGCAAAGTAGTATGCTGAAATACCCACAACACACAGATAAACCAGAATAGGTTTAATTTCTACTGTAAGAGTGGACAGGTTTGGGTTCTTTGGTTCCAGGCCCCAAGGCAATATGTATTGATATTTTCCATTTCTCTATCAGACTGTCTGTCTTAGTTACTTTTCTGTGTCTGTGAGACAACATTTATGAGCCAGAAACCTTATGAAAGAAAGCACTAATTTGGAGCCTATAGTTCTACAGGGTGTGTTCGTGATGCTCTGAAAGTGAGAAAGGCAGCAGGCGGACAGGCTTGATGGAGAAGCAAATTGCTGAGATACTACATAATGTTCTACTCATACAAAGCAGAGAGAACTAACTGGGAGTCTCTAGGCCTGTTGAACTTCAAAGCCCTCCCTCAGTCACATACCTTCTTCAGTAAGGCCATCCCTCCAAATTTTCCACAAATAGTTGCACTGACAGGAGACCATGAATTCAAAGATATGAGCCTATGGGGGGGCATTTCCAGCTGAACCACCATACTGTTCTGTCACACTGAGTAGTACTGCCGTAGACATATCTGAAATGATTTTGTGTTGACTGAGAGCCAATCTGTCCCATCCGGTCCTGCAGTCATTCTCTCCCCAGAAAAACACACAGAGGTCTATATTAATTATAAACTGGTTGGCCTAGTAGCTCAGGCTTCTTATTAACTCTTATAACTTATATTAACCCATAATTCTTGTCTGTGTTAGCCACGTGGCTTGGTACCTTTTTTGGTGAGGCAGTCACATCTTGCTTCCTCTGCAGCTGGGTCACAACTTCAGACTGAAACTTTCCTTTTCCCAGAATTCTCCTGTTCTGATTTCCCCACCTCTACTTCCTTCCTGGTCACCCTGCCTATACTTCCTACCTGGCAACTGGCCAATCAGAGTTTTATTAAAAATAATACAAGTGACAGGATAAAGGACCATTGTCCCGCAGCACTTTATGCTTTTTTTTTAAAGAACTCTGAATCTAATATCCTTTAGCTTTTTGCCTGACCATTATCCATAGCAAATTGTAACCAACATTCCAAACAAAGGAAAATATCCATAGTCCATTTTTTGGGAATGTGGTCGTAGTTTCCAGGCTACTTCCTGCTGGTTGGGGGTGCTGATAATCTTATGGGGACCTAAAGAAAATTTAGAATTATGATCAAGTTGTGAGTGGAGTATCCTGTGAGGCTTGATCTGAAGGGATAATAGATTGGTATTTGTGAGTTATTGTTTATAGATAATTACATTGGATACAAAATTAAATTATATTGAATATTGTATGCATACATGCTTCTACCTCTGTTTAAAATATTTTTATGTATTGATATATATATATTTACCATATTGCAGTGTACATTTCTACCTCTGATTAAGATATTTATATATTGTTTATGTGTTTATATATATATATATTTACCATATTGCAGTGTATACTTGTACATTGTTTACATTTGGGGTCATTGTCCTCATTTATTGCACAGTTGTTTACTGTCTTAGTCTTTAAGTTAGATAGGTATTAAGAATTATAGATTAATAGTCATCTATGTTTGTCATATTTATAGCTAGACTAATCATGTTTTTTAGATACGTAGAGATTATATTCTGTATAAATAGATCCTCTTCAAAGAGCTTTAGAAAATGGCATTTAATCTAATTTAGAATTCTGTGGTAGCGAGAAACAATTGCTCTTGGCAACACTGATCTATTCCCGAGAGATTGTTGTGCACCAAAGACACTCCACTTGGAGCTTGTCTTCTTTTTGGCAAAACTGGCCTCTGTCAAAGGAACTGCCCATACCTCAACTACTGACAAAATACACAGTATCAGGAAATGGATTGGCAGAACTGTCAAATCTTGCCAAGACAGGGTAAGACAGTTTTGGAAAATTTCTTGCCTTTAAAAATAATCTGTCAGTTATTCTAGGCCTTAGCCAAAGTTGGTTGCTCCAATACTACAAACGTGACTTTGGGTGATTGCCCAGGTAGTCAGTTGTCTCTGTGATTTGTTGGATGTTTTGGAAGTTGTTTTATTGTACTTTCTAATTACTCAGGTAGCATTATTTCCTTTCTCGGATCTTTGATGGGGTTGAAGACTAGATAAATGTAGTTACTTTCCTCTCATGACTTGGCCAAGTTATTTATTATACAAGACTCAAGCTAGTTAGAATAGGATATTTGTTCTTTTTGTATATTATTTTGTAATAGGTTTAGAACTCTCTTACTTAAACAAAAGTGGGAGGTGCTACGAGAGCTCCTTCTGCTCCTTCTGCTCCTTCAGCCAATAGCCTTTGAATTGATCATCTCAGGCAGCAGTCTTGAATCTCTTTTGGATGTAGAACTCAGATATCTAGGCCATCTGCTCCTATTGGAAATTTCTCAGGTGTCTTCCTTGATCAAACCTGATTTTTTTTTACGCCGAAATGAATCCACAGCCTCTGTTTTCCTATGGAAACAAAAGCAAAACCTCTTCTCTAAAGTAACATACCTTTTGACTTCAATTTTGAAGTCAAGGTATTTTCAAAATACCTATCTTGGATTAATTCAGCAGCATTTATAAACAAATACTTTTTAGCAGCTCTTGCTCCTTCCTTGGCTGTGTTAAACTCTCTCCTCTGTGTGGTCCTGATTCTCCTGGAATTAGCTTCATATACTAGTCTGGCTTTAAATTCAGGGATACCTCTGCCTCTGCCTTCCAAATTCAGGGAATAAAGGTGTTTGCCACCATGCCTGGCTTCTTAAAATAATTTATTTATTTTTATTTTATATGAATTATTGTTTTTCCCTTTATATATGTTTCTGTGAGGATGTTGTATGGAGTGACACACAGTTGTGAGCTGCCATGTAGGTATCGGGAACCAAGCCCTCTAGAAGAGCAGACAGGGCTCTTTCCCACTGAAAAATTTCTCCAGCCCCAGCTATATTTGTTGATTTTTGAAGCTGGTTTTCCTTCCCTTTGTGTTTGGGAGTGGTATGCATTCTATGACCATGAGTATAAGAAGAAAGAAAAGAAGCAATAATGGTGAGTTGTGAGTGGAAACATGACTAATTCAGAATTCTGTAAATTGGTAGATACATAAAACTTTTGTTCAATGTAATTAAAATGAATACAATATCAGTGTGAAACAACTTAGAGTAATATATACAGTATACCACAGCAGAAATTTATAAGTGCCAAATCCAAATTATAATATAAACAATAAAAACAACTGATACGAAGTTTAGAATTATTGAGACAGTTTCAGATAAACATCATCTTTTTAATTCAGATTTTTGTTGAAAATATCTTTTCAGCTTAGAAAAGTAATTATGTCTTTTTATGTACAGCAGTGATATTGAGCTTAAAATTCAAGCATTTGATTGACAACTATAAGCAAATCACAGCTAATCTGCTATTGCAACTTAAAATGATGCATATATTAGTTTTCCTTTCATTCTATTGATGTATGTTGCTTTATGTTTACCATGAAAGGCCATAGAGAAAAATTGCAGCAGCTGTTTCCATGTAAATATTTTTAAAAAGTGAATAAACATAAAACGTATACAGAATTTGAAAGAATGCTTGCCTTTATTGGCATAGGCATATGTTAGAGAAAACTTTAGCTTGAAGAAACTGTGAATATTGTGATAATCCGATTATAAACAAAATATAACAAAGCTCTTAATATTGAATATGTCATTAAATAGTCTTTTTAACTTACGCACTTAGACTCTGGAGAATGGATTAATAAAATTAGTTTTCCTTATGCTTATTGAGAAAACAAAATTTGTTGTGGAAAAATATTTCAAAGATGGCACAATTACAGTTGTATCCCTGGGGCAGACTGTGGGACAACTGGCAATGGCACCAGGATTTAGCTCTATTTCTTGTACTGCTTGTACTTGTTCTCCAAAATAGAACCTACTCTCTTTGGATGGATACCATGTTCAGCCTAGATATTGTAGGGAGGGCCTTGGACCTTCCACAATGCAATTCACCTTACCCTCTCTGAGGAGTGGATGGGGAATGGCGTGGGGGTGTAGGCAGAGGGAATGGGCAAAGGGAAGGGAGTGGGAACTGGGATTAGTATGTAAATGAAAAAAAAGATTGTTTTCTTTTTAAAGAAAATAAAATAAACAATAAACATGTTACAATTATAATTTCAGCTTTCTGCAGGTAACCCAAAAAGAATTTTCTGACTTTTCCTTCTTATTTGTGACTATGCCAAATTGAGATAAGGTATTTAATTGCTTGTGTTTCAAATCAGGTGTGCCTGAGAACATCTGATAGGAAGAGAGGAGACCTATCCCACTAGGAATTTCACATTTCAAGCTGCTCTTTTGACCTCTGTTAATTATGAAGAACACATTACATAGAGATGATGAGTGCAGATACTCTCAAAAGATCTAAAAATGTGTCGTGATTCTTAGTCTTTCCTTTATGCTGCAGACTGCAGCAGATTCAGTGTATGGTCATAAAAATTAAGTAAAACCTATTATAGTTCAATCAATTAATTTCAGAAGAGACATGTAAGATAGAAAGTAATGACTGCAAATGTCCACAGTCCCTAAATGAATCTAAAATTTCCATAATAGTTTGTAGAAAAACTATAGAAAAATATACCCATAAGTTTAATCCTTTGGAATTATTTAGAATGTAAATACTATTTAAAATCAAGATTAATTATATTAAAATTAGTTAAAATAACATTGTAGCATAAAAAATTAAATGTAATAATTTACAATATGAAATAATTTAATTTTAGATCTAATAATATCTTAATACAACTTTATTAAAACTGGAATAAAATATTGTACATATAAACCATATTTTTTCAGAAAACCATATGTTTCAGGAACAGACTATAGGCTCAGAGGCTTTTGATTCAGTTGTTTGATGTACATCCTGACAGTGAGAAGTGATTTTCTCAAGAAGAACCTCACTTATTAAATGGATTCATGCATCCATAGATTGATAGTTGGATATTATCTCTACTTAAGTTAACGAGACTTTTAAAATAGATAAAATATTTTGATATTGCAAATTTCACATCAGCTCATATGTTTATATGCTATATTGTCTAGTTATTTTTTTCTCATTTTGGCAGAACTATTTTTTTTCATTATTTTTTCTTGCTTTCTTGCTTATGGTTTTTCATCATTTTGGGTTAAAACAAGAGCCTTTACTGTAAAAAGTAGCTAAAAAGTAATTTACCACTAAGTTATATCCTCAATCTTGTAAAGTATTTTGCACAATATTTTTTCTACTGTGTGAATGACTCACATGTATGTATTTTTTTAAACATGGATGTCTCAAACTTGTTTATCCATTTGTGTCTCATTTTCTTTCTAACATTGACAGTCATTGACTTACTTCTGCTCATTCATGTTGCTTTGATGCAACTTGGTGACAACTGAATAATAAAAACAAAGACTTCTAACAACTCTTGTGTGAAAGTACTCTAAGCAAAACCTACTCATGTTTCACTTAGAATTATTGCACAAGTTCCCCATTTTTTCACTGTATTTTCCTTTTTATGTGCTATGTACCTTATTGCACTGTCTAAAGATTAGGAAAGCTTTCAGATGAGAGATCAAGTTAGAAGTACACAGCTGCAAGCATCTCTTTTATTCTATATCTTGGTCCATACCTCTTCATCCCCTTTCCAGGCTGTCATAGGTAAGCAACAGTATCTGAGAAGAATATTTCAGCTTTTAAGCTAATTTCAGTTATTTTCATGATGGAATATCAGGTTAAAATATAAGAGTCTTCTTTAATAGTACACTTTTTAAATATCTGACTGACAGAAACACTTTGGGTATTTTATAAGTAAATAAACATAATTTGACAGACAACTTGGGAAAATGATTTTTTAAACCAGCTCAAATATTCTAAGAATTACAATTTAAAGGGAAATTTTCTATCACTGTTACCGGCTGAGAGAAGACTAAAATAGCTTAAATGTCAATCAACTGATGAATAGATGAATACTACCATTGTTGTAGTATTCCCCAAGTAAATAACTTTAGCTGAAGCACAAGGAAAAGCCTTCAAAATAACAGTCATACTGTTTTGCTAATAATTTAATAAAGAAGGAGAAAAACGAAATGAATAAGTGCCTTAATGAACAATACAAAAAAAGCTGAATTAAAAATGAAAACAATTAAAGATTTAAAACTAGATGCTAATGAAGACATATAGTCATTAAAGAAAACCAAACTGAAATAAAAGTGGAAATGAAACTCTCAGGAGGTCAATCAAAAACCTTGTAGGTAATGCTCTCCAAGAAATTAAAAGATGCATCAGAGAGAATTTCAGCTCTTAAAGATAAGGTAGAGAAGATGGATAACATTAATTCACACAAAGCATCCAGTAAATCTGGGACACTATGTAAATACCAAAGCTACAATTACTACATACAAAGGAAAGCAAGGAATATCAGGCCATGTCACAGAAAATATTCTTAACACAATCATAGGAGAAAACTTCTCCAATCTAAAGAAAGATATGACTATAAGGTTTAAGAGGCACACAAAAGACAAACAGAATCAGAAAAGAAACCCTTCATGACCAATAGTAATGAAAAGATATTAATAACTTAAGTGTAGTATGATTAATAAAAACCCAGAGATAGATATTGGGGTTCAAGATGAAGATTAGAAAAGCAAAACAACCAGTCACTAGCTCTTACCTCAAACTCATTCTGAAATGGCGATCCTGCTTCCAGGAATCTCAGAATGAGACTGTGTTGAGAGCTGTCTCCTCCTGTCTTATATTTCTCTCTAGTGCTGGGATTAAAGGTGTGTACCTGGTTTCTATGGCAAACTAGTGTGGCAACTGGGTTTAAAGGTGCGAGTCACCATTGAATGTTCTGTAAGGCTGACCAAAAGAACTGTTTTAATCTCTGATCTTCAGATCATTAAAATACAAATGAAATTTCACTACATTTCCCCTTTTTGTCTAAAATAAAAAGAAGGCTGTAATTAATATAAAACTATATACAATAACTACAATAACTATATATAGCATATACAGGCAATAAGTATATCAACAATGTTTAGTCCATTTGCATTTGACCAAATTCAGAGAAAATAATCTATATCTATTCTATCTTAATGAGTTTAGATTGTACTTAATTTATTTCTCATAATTTTCTACCATCATTAGGTAATCAAGGAGAACTATAATTATAACTATCTATTTTCCAACGCCTTCAGAGACCCAAGAAGGAAATAATGCTAATTGAGTAAACAGGAAGTATGACCAAGTTACTTCTAAAAAATGTGAGAGAAAACACCCCAACCAAATCTACATAAGAAGGAACTAACTAAGTAAATTGGGTAATGGAAAATTACAAAATGTGACAAGTTTGACCGTTGCCTGCACCTCAGCGGATTCTTCCTCCCCCACTGGGTAGGAAGACTAGTGATTATCAGAATGGGTTGCAGTCCACCTCCCCTGGGCAGATGATTATCAGAACCGGTTGCAACAAAAGATTACCAAACTGCAAACTGAGTCACAGCCGGAACAGGCAGGATGTCATGTACTTGCGGTTTTTCTAGAACTATGATAATTTCGTTCCGGGTTTGAATGTCTGGACCAATCCCAATTGTACCCATATCCCATATTATAATTCATGTAAACTTGTGGGTTTTGCCTATAAAAGTTTGCTTACTTGGATGCTCGGGTGCTCAGCTATCTCGGGCTGTGCACCCGGTTGAACAATCATGTAATAAACCTCGTGCTTTTGCATCTGACAGTCTGTTTATTGAGTCTGGGGGCTCCTCGGTGGGAAGACCAATCTGAGGGTCTTTCAGTGAGAAATTACAGAAATAACTGGCTTCCTGGACAGTCACCCAAAGTTCCTCTGCAATGTTGGGGCATCACTCTTTGGTCTACAAACCTAGCACATCCAAAAGACTTTTCTGTGAAGCAAAATATTCTGAAGGGCTTTCCTACCTCTTCTTCACAATGTTTGTCAGACAAATTCTTTTGTGTCCTGTTTGTCCAAATAAACAGCATGCTGTCTGCAGTCAATGCATGGACATTTTCTTGCCCAGCATTTTACTTTTGACACAAAGAAAGAGAAACTTCATGTGTAGTTTCTTCGATGCTCAGTGTCTTCCCTGAAGTAGATTGGTGCTGCCAGGAGCAGACATGTCTCATTGACATAAAAAAAAAAAAGTGTCTATGTAATTAAGACATCTTAAAAGTTATATTCTGTGATCTCTGAAATGTTTGAAGATGACCTACTTATCTAAAATATGCCTTTGTTTGACCTAGAAAACATACCTAATGTGACTACAAGTTTGATTACTGTAGGTGACTAACTATTAACCTGCATTTCCTTATTATCTTAAACAGGTGGTAATCATAACTTTCAAAGACTAGAAATTTGCATTACATTGTTAACTAAGCTGTGTAGATACAAATCCTTGAACAAGATTAGATCAGTATGTACAGTAAGTTTTAACAAAAATAATAAAAAATGTGTATTAATATACAAAATTTGTATGCAATATGCAAAAGTCCAATGCAATGTAAAACATTAAAAACCAGTAGTTGCTTTTTGAAAGTAGATTCCATAATCTTCCTTTTTATCTTATCACATCTATATCCTCCCTTTTATCTTTTCAGAGTGGATTCAATAATTTACTCATATATATATATATATATATCCCTTTTTCTTTTTATAATAAGAACCTTAAATCTAATTTCTTTTTTTTTCATCTTTTCTCCTGACCTTTACCAATAATATTTTGTAACCAACTACCATAAACAATGACAAATATCCATAATCCATTGAACGATCAAAACCCACAACCCTATCACTTGAGAATGTGGCTGTCATATTCTTAAATTTACTTCTTTCTGTCTGGGGCCAAATATATCTTTAGGGTATTGTCAATTTCTGAGATTGGTATCTTTATCATTTGTTGTCCAATCTCTGCATAATGGGAAAGTGCATGGCTTGTCTCAAATCTTAGCTATAGTAGTATGTTAGGCTGGATCATCTTAGCTAGTCATGTTGAAATTGTTCTGAGCAGTTTATAGTTCAAAGCCAATCTTTAAGTGGTGCTATCAGCTGAATAGCATCATATGAACCATGTGAAATTGTTGTTGTGGGTCCCCATTTTCTTCCTGGAGGCTTCGGAGATTACCTGCAGAGAATATTGTCTCCTCCAATTTAATATTCCTCTCTAAGACTGGGATTAAAGACATGTACCATTACCACCTGGTTTCTATAGCAAACTAATGTGGCTACTAGGATTAAAGGTGTTTGTCACCATTGCCTGGTGTAAGACTGATCAATGGGGTTGTTTTACGCTCTGATCTTCAGGCACGCTTTATTTATTAAATACAAATGAAACATCAGTATAATAAAGTGGAAAATTTCCAAGTCACATATGAAGTCGAATCCTTTAGGATAATTTTAGTTTTACAGAAAATCCTAAACAGATACTCTAAAATTGTGTTTTACATCAAACTGAGAAATGATTGAATTCCTTGATAAATAGTATCTATGTAAGTCAAATCAAAATGAAATATAAATATAAATATTTTCCCAAGTGAAATTGAATCAGTAATTAAAAATCTCCCAAAGAAATAAAAACCCAGGGTCAGATAGATTCAGTGTAGGATTATACAGGACTTTAAACTAGAGCTAATGCCAATACTACACAAATTATTCCATAAAATATAATCAAAAGTAACATTTCTTGATTCTTCTACAAAACAATATTTACATATATACAAAGACCACAAAATAAACCCCCAAAAGGAAAATTATAGATCAATATCTTTTATGAGCATAGATGTACAACTTCTCTATAAAATTATTACAAATCAATTTAAAAGCACATCACAAATTTATCAACAATGATCAAGTTGGCTCCATTCCAGAGATACAGGGGTACCTCAACATATACAGATCAATAAACATAATCCAATATATATCTATATATATGAAATAGATGATTACCTAATTAGGTGCAAAAAGACCTTTGATTTATGATATAAGTACTGGAGAATCTAAGGCATAAAAATGAAGCCTATTTGAAACAAAACTACAGATAACAGTATTCCTTAAACATTGTTTTAGGATCTGTAATGTAGTTGTATTAGTTGAGGATGGGCCCCTCACAGGCTGTAATTCTCTTCTTGGGGCAGGTTTTGGGAGTTTGGTGACAGTTTTCATTTGTTGTAAACAGAGACTTCTTAGATGAGTTGTGATAGCTAAACTTTTATCTGATGATATAGGTCTAAATATAGCCTTTTGTTAAGAGTAACTGAGTAAGTACTTAATTTATAATATTTATAATATCAAGATAAATAAACTCATAAAATTTATTTATTATTTAAAATAAGTATATCATTATTTAAGTACCCTTTGAAATGCTTAATGGCAATTTAAGTATTTATACTTAACTATCCATACTCCTGCAAACCCAAATATTAGTATTTCCAGAAAATAATCCCAGAAAGAGAACAGAAGATAAAATCAAAATTTAAAGGTGTAAAGCAACAACAAAAAGAGGAGTTCTATTGACTTACACATAGATTTTCCTTCTCTCAGAGGAAACAGTTCATCCCTTATAACACTGGACAGAGGTATAGAAGTATAAAGAAGTTCCTATTGGGAAAGTAGTGTGAACGATTAAATCAAGCATTGTAATTTTCTGGAGTGTTGTATTCTGGATATTGCAATAGTACTCAAAGGCTTTCTCTAAATCAGTGTCTTTAAAAATTATACCTCTTTAAATATGTTGAGAATTAAGTCCTTATTAAAAAGTTAGCAAGGTCTAGTATTGTCGACCTGTAATCTCACATATTCAGGGCGTTGATTAGGGAAATCATACACTGGATTTCAGCCTTAACTGCAGAATGAGGTCTGAACAGCCGTAGCCACTATGGGATAACCTAAATTGTCTGTACTATCCCTGTGGAGGTGTGAACAAATGGTCATTCATCCCAGATATAATAGCAACAATAAACCAAAATATAATTCCACCAAGATACAACATGAATCACTGATTTTTGTTAAGCTTATTTACAGACTATGGGTGAACATTATTTAAAGGACATTAGGTGATGTTCAGGCAACCTCACCACTGGAAAGCATCACCTTACTGTGGCTGATGATTTCCACATACCATCAGAGATAGAATCCTTCCTCAGTTAATCTTCCATACTCTGTACACCAGTTCCCTGGACACTCAAATATTGCCTCAAGTTCAATAGCAAAGAGAGAACTGTAGATGTAGTTCAGTGATTTCCGGAGTGTTTCACTAAGACAGGAGGTTCTCTGTTGAATTTATAGGATTGAAAACAAAAGTAAACAAAAATATTGACTTATATATGGATTAACTGTATCTGTGATGATCATGAATCCTTAATTAAATTGATTATTTTTGTTTGATCACCATTGTTTATAAGATAATTAACACAGGGAGAAATAATAATAGGCGCTAGTTTAAGCACATACCTCCCACATTCTGAAAATATAGCAACAAGTTATTGGAAAGTTAGTAAACTCTGTTTAAGTTTTCACATCCTCGAAATCATTGAACACATTTAGATATCAACTCTCAGGATTCCACAGTACTATTTTTCATGGCAAGCTTTCAACTACCACTCCATGTCTTTTTGTCAGATTTCTTTCTATTTTCCCCTACAAGAGAAACCTTGTTTCAGTATCATAGAATATAAGCCTATAAATTCCTCAAAAAATACACTATTTTGATAAATTAAATGAAGGTATGTATTTAAAGACAATAATATTTATTCATCAGGGGCGTTCGGGCCTGAAGCTCTCCTTTCTTAAACCAAGGCATAAGAGATGCTGATTTTTTTCCACCTTCTGTTTTTGTCTGGATCGAGTTTCCTGTAGGCTGTCAGAACTGCTAAATCAGATGTCTCTTTATACATGACACTTAGAGGAGGCAGGGACACTCTCTACCTGCAGCTCTTGGGTCCTTTAAATATAGAGTGAATGCTTTTGTGTGTCTCTGTGGCAGAAACTTGCTGTCAGCCTTTCCCTGTGGTCTGACTGGCAAAGGAGCCTAGAGCTCATTGATAAAACAAAAGAGAAAATCTTGCCCCCAACAGACACTGATGGCATAGACTGCCAATCCCAGTGTGCTGTAAGTTGGGCCACATCCATCCTCAGCATGCCAGTAGCTGAATCCATTTTGATGAAATGTGATTTTTTTCCATATAGAAGTATTCACTGAAGTTATTTAAAATTAGTTTGTGATCCTTACTAAAATAGCCAGGATTTTGGTAACTAAATTTTTTTTTGTTATTTCCTTAAGTGCAGTACATTATATTAAATAATTTTATTTATTAGTTAATCGAAAAACCATGAAATGTAATTTTGTGAGAACTATATTCTACAACATTTTATTCTCAATTCTGAAGTTACTGTTCAACTTATATATCTAAGGTTATTTAAGAGAACTATTCTAAAATTTCAGGTCCTTTCTATTCTCATTGCTGCTCTCTTCTGTATATTAGGATTGTTGGAGGATATTTTGATTCCCTGATATATAATTTTATTGAATTGATTTTTTAAAGCGAACTTTAATTTGGATTGATTTGATACAAGAAATATTTAGGGAAGAAAGAAATAAGCAATAATTAATGCTAGTTACTCACCACAAAGATTGGAAACGGATATTAGCAATATTGTACACTGCTTGTTACTTCTAGAAAATTGCTAGAAAAAAGTTTTTCAATCAGTCTTACTACTTAACTTTAACAAAGAAAAATGAGATAAAATTGTCATCAATATTTTCAACTCACTTGTACTTTATTTTTAATATTGGTTTAGAGTCTATATAATGATATACTTCATTATTAATTTATACATAAATGTCATGCTCATTGCAAAAGTAGAAGGAAGCTTACGAATACTGTTATCCGTGTACTGCAATAAATATAGTGATATAAATTGGAATACAGTCTTCAAGGTAATCAAAGCAGGAACAAAAGTTACTGCACTAATTTCTCTGCACTGAGTGTTAATGAAAAGCTTGTAAAAGAAAAGTTAAAAATTCTATACATGGCTTTAAGACCTCATGTAGGCATCCATATCGATCATGTTCTTTTGAGTCAATGAATCAAGCTCATCACTATGTGACAATTTTGAAAAGAATTTGTTCAGTCCATATCAACCTCATAGCCCTGGTGTTTCTAACTCTGACAGCTAATCTGAAATTTTTGATAACTGCCATAATTATCAGGGCAAAATCTGTCATGTAAAAGAGAATGTAGTGTAGACTTGAGTATTAGAAGTGTGGAGAGATGTTGTAATCTTTTATTTCTTTGGGTTCAAGTAACACAACATATTTAATGTATTTTCTAGTAATATATCATATCACAGATATTGAAAATTATATATCATTGACCAGAAGAAAAGAATGAAGATGCATTTACCTTCCCTCTCCTCCAGATTCATTCCTCCTTCTATTTCCTCTTCAGAAATATCAGGACTCTAAGAAAGGACAGCCAAACATGGCAAAACAAGATACAATACGACCAAGTAAAAACCCTCCAATAGAAACTGAAAAAAACAACAAAGTCTCAAAAGAAGCTGAAATTTTAAATGGCAAGCATGGAGCCTGCATGGATCTACACCAGGACCTCTATGTATATGTTATGGAGACCATCTTAAGGAAGAAAATTAGTTGAACAAATATTGAACAGATATTCTTTATGGATCATTGTGAGATATTAATACAAAGGGCAAAATCTCTTCCTCTAGACTTTAGAATTAACTATTACCTTAGTATTGAGATTTACTTAAAATTTTAATTAAGTTCTGTCTACTAGTACACATTTTGAGTAAAGCTATAATATTATCTATATATAAATGATGCATTTTAAGATAACATGGTAATGACACAGAATAACAAAAACACATTTCATGTGGCCAAAGGCCAAAAACAGTAATTAACATACTCATGAGAAACATTCATAGTGATTCAGTAAAAATAATCTTAAAAGTTAAATAAATATAAAATAAATTAGCTAAAACTTGAAGAACCTCAGTTCAAGAACTTAAGACTAGGCTAAGCATCATGATGATACATAGTCCCTTAAAATGATTAATAAGTGAAAAAGGGGAAAGACAGATTATCATTGAAAGGTGATATAAACATTTTTAAAATTTCATAGTCCAAACATTCAAGGTACCTTAACCCATAAAATCCTAATAATATGGTTGCCTAAACTAGACCATGAAAATGATCTTGTTGGGAAATATTATTCTAAGGTGTGTTTCTTGAATTTGTTTAAACTGAATTTGTTTAACTCTGTGAAGCTGTGATTCTTTGCCTGACTAAAACACCTAATAGTCTATAAAGAGCTGAATAGCCAATAGCATGGCAGGAGCAGGAATAGTTAGGACTGGCAGATAGAGAGTACAAATAGAAGGAGAAGTGAGGAGGAAGAGGAGGAAGAGACCAAGGATAGAAGGACATCGGGGGTCAGTAAGCCACAGAGAAAGAAGTAAAGAAAAATATACTGAAATAGAGAAAGACAAAAGCTCAGAGGCAAATTAGTTGGGGAAAGCTGGCAAGAAACAAGACAACCTAAGACCAAGCATTCATAACTAATAATAAATCTCTGTGTGTGATTTATTTGGGAACTGGGTGATGGTCCCCATAAAAGCCAAAATAGTAAAACATCATACAGCATATAATCACCAATTGACATATCAAAGTGGGTAGGAAAACTCACACCAGGCTAAACTAACCCTCTAGGAAAAATTTTATATGTAACTGATTGTTGTAAAGGGAGAGAAACAATGTTCTTCTGGTATGATGTCCATAAAATGTTAGTAAATCCAAAGAGGTAACCATTAAATCAATATGAGCTACACTAAATGATTTCAACAAGTTTTATTCATAAATTTATATTAAAATAAATACAATTACTCCCAATATATTGCATATTCTTATATGAATTGCTATCTATTTCACAGGCACCTAAAATTTGTATTTCTTATACTATTAATATCCATTACAATATTGATATGAATTGATAACACACTCATCTCAACTATAAGAATTACAACAATAAAGACATTTATACATTGTTTAGATTTTACAAATCTAAATGCAATAATTATTCTTGCCACAGAATATTTTAATTGTTTTGCCTAAGATTTTAGCTAGCAGCCTGTGTCTAATGGTGAAAGAACAGGTGGTGAGTATCTACAGTTTCACACTGTTATTAAGAAATTATGTGTGTCATACAGCATCTATAAAAGCATCAACACTTTGCATTTAATTCTGCCACTTACTTTGTCAGCTAAAACTCTAATGGCATCTTAATTTAGAAATGTATTGTGAAACAACCTGGAATTAACTTAAAATTATTGCATACTATTAGCATAAACAATCATGGAACATTTGGTATTGATAATACTTAAAAATTCCTCTTAAACAAAGACAAACAAAAGAAAATAAAGTAGCAGCAGCATTTCATCCATAACCAGATGGCCAGGCATAGCAAATCAGTGGTATGCAAACAGCACTATTTCAAGGCCACATAAAAAGTGACTAGTTACTCAACATCTAGTTATACATACATGATCACCATGTTGACAAGACAAAATTATGTACCTTTTATTGTGACTAATGCAGTCCCCAGAGTTGCCAGTACCATTTTCAAGTTCATTTATATAAAGGTATAAAAACAGATGTGTCAGGAACATCTGGATCCTGTGCTAAAATCTACTATGAAATATAGTAAACATGCAATTCAAAATGCACATAAAATATAGTGGGAATTATAGTGAACTATAAGTCACTCAAAGTCAGCACCATCATTTTCTTTAAACCTGGTGCAATTTTATTTTCTAACACTAGTGAATTCTAAAAAGGAAGTAATATATATATATGTTCTATATTACCAAACTCCTTTCATAACAATAAAGTCATGATATTGGGTGCATTGTGCTATGAACGCAGCTTGCTTAACACAATCATACCCATCCCCTCAAAAATTTGTCAAAATATTTGCTTCCAAATGAGCCAAAACAGGTCATCCACAGCTAATTATATGGCTATTGTCTTTATGCATACATTATGAATGGCAAGCTGCCAGTTGACTTGTGTAAATAAAGAGAAGAATGATGAATTTAAAAAATTCTCAACCACCGAACCAGACTGGTATTTTTATAGCAGAATATTAATTTTCACACCTGGTCCCCATTCTGATAATCCTCTAGCATCTTCATCACATATATTTACATTGTTCCCTCTCATATTTTAATATTATTCACATAAATTAGGATTGTGATTCTCTTGAACAATTAAAAAGATAATTTGGATGAAAGATAACTTGCTTCAATAATGTCTTCTTAAAACAGATTTCAAAGTTTATTCACTGTTAAGTCAGTTTGTCAATATGATCTTTTCTAGACTCTTTGTTTTATTTTTCCTGATGTTCCTTGTCCAAAGCTCCTGAATGAATGTCAGAAGCCACTTTACATTTTCCACCATATCATCCCTAAAGTGATGGACTTTTTAGTATTCAGAGTGTCACAGTACACACTTACTCTTCTTCGTAGACTCCTCTATTATAACAAACTGTATTCAATTCAAAGACACTTGTTCAAAGTCTCTTTATAGGAATCCTTCATATGCTATGTAAAACTTTGTTCATTTGGAAAACTATTTTTTATAAAACATTTATTTTGCACAATTTAGATTTGCTATAAACCATATCTTTCAATTAATGTTGTAACTCCTGTTTGCAATTCTGTCACTGAGACAGAAAAATTGTTATAAGTTCTTATCCTGACTGGGCTATAGAAATTATCTCCTAAAAGTCAACCCCTTATATCCTACCAACATTTATTATTTATAGGCAGTATGATTGGTGCATATGTGTCTAATTATGCTCCATTGAAAGGATCTTGAAAAAAATGTAACTTCTATATTTCTTTTGCTTAATAAGAAAATATATTATTTACTTATAATGATATTATTGATCAGTTTCCTTTTTATGTGTAATAAAATTTATGATACATTAGATTTTTGTTCATTATGTGGCATTGTTTTATTCTTAAATGTGCACAATTAATTTCCAACTTTAAAATTCAGTTTTAAGTAAACTTAAGGCGATAGCCCATGTCTTAAGAGTTTCTGTTGCTGTGGAGAGACACCATGACCATGTCAACACTTATAATGAAAACATTTAATTGGGGTGACACATTTAAGTATCAGAAGTTTAGTCAATGTTCATCATGATGTGGAGCATGACAGCATCATGCAGGAAAACATGGTACCAATTACATCTTATTCGGTAGGTAATAGGAAATGGACTAAAAATAACACTAACAGAACCTTGAACAGGAGACCTCAAAGCCTGTCCCCACAGTGACATACTTTCTCAATGTAAACATGGCTAAACTTACTTCAATAAGTCCACTCCTCCTAACAGTGTCATTCTTTATGATCTTATGGGAGGCAATTACATTCAAACTACCATTTTCCAACCCTTGGCCCCCATAAGATTTTAATATTAGCATAAAGCAAAATAAATTCAGTCCAACATCAAAGGTCTCATTAGTCTATAGCAGTCAAAACAATGTCTAAAAATCCAAAGCTCAAAGTCTCTTCTGAGATTCATGCAATCTCTTAATGTAAACATTACAAAATCAAAGCTCAGATCACATACTTTGAACATAGAAAGTCACAGGATATACATTGTCATTCTACAATGCAGGAAAGAGTGCATGGTGAACCATGAGTGAAATACTGAACCAAAGCAAGACCAAAAAACAGCTAGGCAAACTTCAAACTCTGCACCTCCATGTCTGAGGTTGAAATTCTCTTTAGATCTCCAACTCATTTCAGCATCCTTGCTCGAAAAAACACATCTTTCTCTTGGGCTGTTTGCACGACCTCTTAGCAAATTTCCACAACAGGTATTCCATTACCTGTCATCTTCAACATCTCCAGCTCTCCATGGGAAACAGGCTTCATCTTCACAGATTGAGGAAATGGTCTCTCTACAAGACCTCCACTTACATACCTGACACACACCTGGCCTCAGGGACTTTCCTTACACAGGTGGCAAATTTCATAACCCACTTTTTCTTTCCTTAATTCTAAAGCCAAAACCACAAGGCTAAAGCTGCCAAGTCCTGCACCTTTCTGGGGCTGGAATATGGCTCTCTTCTTCAGTTACATCTTTTTTTAAATCATTGGCTGAAACAGCTTTATTCATTTTCCAAGAAAAGCAACACATATACAGAAGGACAGCCCACAACATCTCCCTTTTTCTGTCTAATCAAAAACGAAAGTTTTAACTTTAACAAAAAAAAATACATATATAGTTAACAAGGAAGAAATTAGTTACAATATTTAGTCCATTTATATTTGGCAAATACTCTATCATCTATCTTATCTTTGTGAATCTAAACTCATATCTAATTTATCTTTTATTATAACTAAGGAAAACTATAACTATCTGTCTTTAACTCTTTAAAGACCCCAGAAGGATATAATGTTACCTAAGTAAACAGGAAGTGCATTGTAAGCAACTTCCAAAATTTTTGAATTGACGGAGACATATTACTCCCTGGATAATCAGCTTTTTGTAACATTGGGCATCCATCTTCATTCTACAGGTCCATAGATTTTTTTTTATGAAGTAGGAAATTTGAAGATCTGGTTTGCCTTGTAATAGCAAAATTTAGCCATTGTGTGTGTGTGTGTGTGTGTGTGTGTGTGTCCTACAGAATGTCTGCCAGTTTCTTCTGTGAAGCAGGAACACTGAAGGACCATCCCATCTTTTGGAAAGCTGAGCAGTCACATTTTTTGTGGGTCTTTCGCTTTTTAATTCCTCACTTTCACATGCTTCTTCTTACCAAAACTGAGTTCAGCATTTTTTTCCTTTTTTTTCTTAGACAACAATGACACTAAGAGAGACTTACATAGATCTAATCTACATAGAAAGTAGAAAAAGACAAGATCTCCTGAGTAAATTGGGAGCATTGGGACCTTGGGGGGGGGGTTGAAGAGGGAAGGGGAGAGGCAGGCAGGGGAGCAGAGAAAAATGAAGAGCTCAATAAAAATCAATAAAAAATAATCAATTACATCTTAAACAACTTTCTGTTTTTGTTTGACACCTTTACTGCTAAGCTCGACTGACTTTGAATTTACTTTGTAGATCAGGCTGGCCTCAAACTCAGAGATCTGAAAACTTCTGCCTCCCAGTGCTGAAATTAAAAGTATGCAACATCACACCCAGCTGTAAGATTTTCAATTTAGTTAGATGGGCCCGGTCCTGAGATCATCACTTTCTTTATCAATTTATCTCTTTGAATACAGGATTTAACTCTATTCCACATCTTGATGTCCCTTTTCTCAACATTTTGTATTTTTATTTGCTCAGCATGCTCCTTTTCATTACGAATCTTCATCAGCACTAACAATAATAACTACACAACAGGACTATATTAGGCTGTCTTGAGATTTGTTCTGCTAATGGAATTAATCTAAATCTCTTGACTTTAGCCTCAAGGCAGACTTTTCAGACAAGGGTAAAAGGTGTCTACTTTCTTCACCAAAATATCACAAGAATGATCTCTAGGCAACATGTTAAAGTTCTTCTCTGAAGTGTCTTGAACCAGCCCCCACAAATCAAATAACTTTTTGCTCCACTGTCTTCTATGCTCCTAATAGTATTCTCATGTATGTTCAGCTGCAAAGCCCTGGCCTCTGTAAGAGAAGCAGTGAAGGTCATTCTCATGAGTTGACAAACTGGAGAATGGCACCCATGAATACCATCTTAAAAACATGAAGCCAAGTTCTACTGTGTGACCATTCCAAGACCACAGGGTGTTCTTGCCCTATTTCTTTAAAATCATTTTTAAGGGTTAAGCTTTACTAATTGCTATCCAAAGCTCAAGAAACAGGTTCAGAGGAATGTAATTTGCAGCCTTTGCTAAGCAACATGACATAAATCAACACAAGGAAATAGATAACCATATTCAAATATTCCCTTCAGGTAAAAGTTAATTTTGTCCTCTGATTCTGCAAAGTAGAAAAGAGTATAAAAATAACACACTGACTTCTGAATAACAAAAGTGTAGGACATTGTTTCTTTATAGCTCTATGCCATAATGCAGTCTTTCAACATTTTCACATTAAATATTTCCTCATATGTGAAATAAGGCTATTAAACTAATGAGGGCTGGATTTCTTTTCTAGCCTAAGATTCTCCGATTCTTTTTTATTATATTCTCCATCTCTTTGTTGGACATAAGCAAAGAAAATCTAAAAGCACAGTAATATGGCAAGTTGTTGAAATCTCAAATACATTGAGGAGCTGTGAGTTAATAAACTACAAGGTACATCTCTTATTTTTGCACTCCTATAATACGCATATTTCAAAGCATCACATTGTCTACCTTTTTCCTAGTGAAGATTTCCATTAGAAACTCATTTCTGCTTTTGATTTTTTTCACTATCTAATCACTTCTGATTATGATGGTTTATCAATAATACTCATCCGAGTAAGCTGTGTGTATAAAAGGTGTTACTGTGAAGTTGAAATTTGAAAAGACAGATTTTAATCATTAATATTACAAAGTCAGAATGAAATTGAGCAGAGGATCATTTTCCTTCTCACTGTGTCACATTTTATTCAATTGAAGATGAAATTCTTTTTAATAAACAGTGTCATTAGCAGAAGAGAGGATGGAAAAAATTCTCTCTTATAGATGAACCCTGTCCTAGAAGAAAATTTCTAATAATAATGATGAGAATAAGAACAATTATTATTCTCATCATTATTATTAGTCAACACCACAAGCTAGAATTATCTGAGAAGAGGAAACCAAACTGAAAAGATCCTTAAAATAAATGACATTTAGTATAGGACTGGGCTGTGTGCATTTTCTTAATTAGTGATTGATATGAGGGAGACCAGCCCCTAGTTGTGTGGTGCTTCCCATGCATAAGTGGTCCTGAAGCATACAATAAAGCAGAAGGAGCAAGCCATAGGAAATAAATCAGTACACATTAGTAGCGTCTTCACCAGTCCTGTCTTTATGTTCCTGCCTCATTTGAGTTCATGTCCTGATTTCCCTCCCTGATGGATTGTTACACGAAAATATAAGATGAAATAAACTTTTTCTACCCAACTTGCTTTTGTTTTGGTCATGGTGTTTTATCACACTAATAGAAACCCTAGCCAAAACAAATTCTTTTATTGTAGTTGAAATTCTGTTCTCAAAAGGATAAAACTCTTCTACCAATGCTGAGAATGGCTTTTTCTTGACTATTTTTTTTAACTTAGTACAGTATTGAAATTGAATTGGAGTAAAGAGCTCTAATAGGACTTAGGAGCTCAGTAACCTATAAGGATTTTAAACTGAAGTGTAGGTATAGTATCCTAACATCCTATGTGTGTCAAACTCTGGTAATCAGGTGTTATATCTGCTCAAAACCACAATTACAGAATCTACCACAAACTAGAATTGTCAGGGCTGTGTGACAACATTTCTGAGGAAGCTGCCTCTGACTTTGAAACCATTCCTATGTAGGTCAAATTCCTGTGTCTCAGGGAGTTATGAGAGAAAACACAAAATGGGGAGCATATGTGTGAACGGTGAGCCTAATCGAAGAGCCCTTTTTTTTCTGAAGAGGGGACAACCGAAGTTAATGCACACAGGCTAGCATGAGTACTCTTTATGAACACAGATATTGAAGTTGGTCCTAGTAAATCAGAGCACTTCTATTTTTTCTGTTGAATAGTTTTATCAAATTTATATCTTCACAAGATTTGGATAATAATAATTTTAAGACTGGGGAGGACATACAGTGTCAAGGGATAGGTACTGATATCTTGAGCAGTATCTGGGAGGAAGTCATATATGTATAGCTAATCAAAAGAAGGACAATTAAGCACTAGCAACAATCACCAGCAGTCTCTGGAAACACTCAGAGGTGGTTTTGTTTGTTTCTTATTTGGGGTTTTTGGAGAAAATAGACATAATTAAAACAAATTTGCAATATTGTTTAGTTTTGTTTTTGTTGGGTTTTTTTTTTTTCTCATTTTTCAAGACTGTGTTTCTCTGTTTCCCTGGCTGTACTGGAACTCAACTTGTAGATAAGGCTGGTACCAAAACTCATAGAGATTCAGCTGTCTCTGCCTACCCCATGCTAGGATTAAAGGTTGCATCACCAACCCCCATCAACTTGCAATCAGGTTTTGAATCCTTTAGAATTTATCAATCATGTCATTGATAGGTGGCAATAATTTGCACCCATTAACATTTAAAACAGAATATTTTATACTTTGACTTAAGTGTGCCCTTAAAGGAATGAGAGAATTGAGAGTAACATCCTCTTTAACTACTTATATCACAAAAATATATCAGCTACTGAGTGTCATATTTTTTGTCAATGACACTCACTAGGATAATCTGGAAGGAGGGAAAGTTATTTAAGGAATTTCTACCACGATATTGAACTGCAGGCATTTCTGTGGGCATTTTCTTGAATAATGATTGACGCAGGAGTGTCCAACCAAATATGCCCATTGCTATTTGTGGGTTGTGTAAGAAAGCAAGCCACATGATCCATGGAAAGTCAGTCAGTGAAAATAATTTCTCCTCAGCTTCTGCTTCTATTCTTGCCTGCAGGTTTCCTCCTTGAAGTCCTGACCTAACTTTGGTGATCTACTATGATCAGTGTATGTAGGCCAGGAAATACTTTCTTTCTAGGGATCGTTTTGCTCAGGGGTTATCACAACAATAGGGCAGACGTTGTTATCACAATTGGAGTTTACAATAATGGACCTGACATGTTTATTAGGGTGAGGATTTGGAAACATTTTGAACTTTAAGCTAGAAAAAAATAATTTACTACTCGGAACTATGGACTATTCTTTGGAAAGTTCCACTAAATGTTGAAAAAAAATACATGTGATGGACATTTGGGTTATGAAGTTTAAGAGAGGATCAAAGATTATATCAGAGCCATTAGTGTGATATTTTAAATTAATAAATTGTGGACTTGAAATCTTTCTGTGGTTTACTGGGACAATCATTGTTGATTTACTAGGGCTGAAAACTCAGTTGTGTTTAATAATCCACCAGTATCTTTGCAGATGCATCTCCTGGAAATCCTTCCTATGGCCAGTAGACAGAAACTGTGGAGCAGTGGGGAGTAAGGCCAAATGTATATATCAAGTTGTGACTAGAATTTGGCAAATCATATGTATGAGGTGGTGTGGATGGGATTGGTTTTGCAAACATGAAAAAGTCATAGAGAAGAGCAAAGGGGTAAAACTGAGAAAGGCTAAGAGAGGCTACAGATGAAGGTGCAGCCTCAGCAGAACAGAAGTCTTCATGGCTGAAGTGCTCATGGACAGAAATAAGAAGACTGTACCAAGGGAATCCAGAAACCATACTGCAGAAGGTGTAGCCCGAGTTACAGCAGAATCTCCATAATATTGGAGATACTAAGACTCTCAGATAAACAGTAATGAAAGCAGCAGCTATGGAATGCAGCCTGTTTAAGCCTACTAGATGAGCATGCGTGCTGTGGATGGAAGAGTTGGAGAAATGCAGCTGCCCAACCACATTAGCAACCAAAAGTTTGTGAGTGATTCCTTACCAGAAGCTAAGCTATAGAGGCTGTTGGTAATGATTTATTTGATGTTTCTTTGAACTAATTGCATCGGCGAATTGGTTTTCACCTCTTGGAATAAGTGTTTAACATTATTTTTAAAATTTTCAGGAGTCCATTGTTAAGAAAGTGGATATTTCAAGGAAACATTAAAATCTTAAGTGATATATATTTTTAGGAGATGGGCATTTGGTCTTCATGTATGTAAGTATACTGTATGCAGATCTGATGTCTAAAGAAGCCAGAAGAAAGCACTGGATCCAATAGTACTGGAGATACTGGTGGTTTTAAGTCAGTAGGTGGGTTTTGAAAATTGAACACATGTGTTCTGCAGGAGTTGCAGATGCTATCGGCTGCAGATTTGTTTCTCCAGTCTTTTGGTGGGATTTTGCTTTTAAGACTGTGAGAGTTTTATATTTGGATGTATTTTCAATTATGATAAAAATGTAAATCCTTGTGCACAAACAAGTATAAAATGTTCACATTAAGTAGCGTAGCATCTCCGTGTTACCTTTACGGGGGTGAGTTCTGCTCATTACTCCTGTCAACATGACAAAAGTTAGAGTGGGCTGGGAATAGTAGACTCCAATTAAGGAATGACCTCTATCATTTTGTTTTGTGAATATATCTATGGGGCATTTCTAGATGCATGAGAGGTATTGGAGTGCCTTGTTCACAGTGGGTGTTGCCACCCCTTGGAATGTAGTATTAGTTTGTATAAGGAAGTAGTTTGTCTAAGCCATTAAGACTAAGGCAGTAAGCAGCACTTTTGCACAGTCTCTGTGAGTTGTGTGATAAAATTAGTCCTCTCCTTTCGGGTTGTTTTCGTCATTGGTTTATCACAGCAACACAAAACAAACTAGGACTTTGAGCAAGAGTGTAACCTTTGGAAGACTTAAGGATTTACATGTAATTAAGCATTTGGGGGGAAAAAGGAATGAGATTTGCAGTATCACTGAGCAATGCACATCCATGTTGAATATCTTCTAATAATTACATATTGAATGAAAAATTATAAATCGGACATACATATTTAATAGGATAGATGTTCATATTTCTTTTTCTATAAACTATTCAGCATTGTAAGTATATTGGAAAGAGTAGAAGCAGAAATAGAAACTATTTTGATAGCAAAGAATTACAAAAGTTTAAAATTTGAATAAGCTACAAATTGTTATATTTGGTTTCCTTTTGAACCAATTTTCTTTTGTCAAGTTAAGGGAATGAGTGGTACAAAGCTTTAGTAAACTCTCCTGGTCGAAAATGATTACAGATATGCAATAAAGACAGATTCAGAAAAAAAAAGCATCTAAACAGGTTTCAATGTGTATAATGTCAGACTGAATCTGAGCTCCTATCACCTCCCAACTTATATTACTCTCTCTGCCCAGTCATATTACTCCTGTCTACACCTCCCTAGTCTGGCATTAAAGAGAAGTGATCCCAAGTGCTGGGTTCACCTTTGTGTGTGCTCTGTTTCTCTTTTAGACAGATTCATCTCATGTATACTAGGGTGGCATTGAACTCACAGAGATCCATTTGCCTCTGTCTCCCGAGTGCTGGAATTAAAGCCTCCATGACTAACTCGTGACTTAACTCTACATTCTGATATCCAGGCAAGCTTTATTTGTTAGAATACAAACATAATATGACTACATGTAGTAGTCTGTGAGGCTGCATTGTCTCAGCCGGTTGCCTTGAAGCTGTTTTGGATGTTGGATCACCTGGGTCATCGCTCACATTGGAGGCCTTTGGGTAGTCTTATCATATTATCTTGGAAGGAATCCACAGCTTTTCATCTTTTCCAAAGCAGTGTATGATTATACCCAAATTTGGAAGTTAAGATACCTTTATGCTGGTTTAGTTTAGCAGCTCCCAGAATCAAATGTCTCTATGCAGTCAGCTCATTAACAGTCAAAAAATTCAAAGAAAACACAATAGTATGTATAATCCAGACTCTTTGTTTGTTTTTCATCTTTACCTGGCTTATTGGAATTGTTTATTACTCTATTCCCCTTTTAAGAAGTTTATTATCTTTAAATAATTATTTTAATCTATTAATCACTTAGCTTCTCTCTCCCAATGCATATTTATCAAACACATTATGACTAGTTGAGAGGCTTTTTTGTCTGAATCTGTCTTTATTGCAATCATTTTTTGACCAGGAGAGTTTTTAAAATGCTAAGCGGCATGACTAGGAACAAATGTTCAGCTTTGACTGCTGGTTTCCTCTTGTTCAGGAGAGTTACGCTTACCTCCCCTACTCTGGGAAGCAGGGCTAAGTAGTTTGGAGCTGTGATGTGCTTTGCAGCCCTCAGCTGTTCTCTCAAGCCAATAGGAAACGGCTGGGAGCCTCTTTACCATGGTGCATGTAAGAGACTATGGGAATTCACCATGCAGCTCAGCCCACGGCGTTTGGGGCTGGCTCCATCCTTCCTGCAGTTGTGCAATTGTCAGGAGATGCATCTTTGTGCTGTGGCTGGCATTAGAGATTAGGAAGCCCAGTATGGGTCCATTTCTTTGTGCTTAGAAACTTTTAAAAGCATTTTTAGATCTTATGTGGATCTATGCCATACAGTGGGTGCCATTTGTAACTGGTGGTTTCTCTCCCACCCGTCAGTTCTGTAATAAACACACAGAGGCTCTATATTAATTGCAAACTCTTTGGCCTATTAGCTCACACATATTATCAATTAACTATTAAAACATAAATTAATCCATTTCTATTATTCTATATTTTACCATGAGGCTTGTGGCTTGTTACCTCACATCTTGTTTCCCTGGCTGCTGCTGGTGCCTCCCCAACTTCGCTTTCTCCCTGTCTATCTCTTTGTATTTCCCGGCTGGGTGTATCATGCCTGGCTATTGATCAAATCAAATTCTTTAATAACCAATGCTAATAAAACATAATAACAGCATACTTAGGGGTATCCCACATCATGTCTTTACCTCCCCAGTCCAGGTTTCACAAGTTCGTAGCATTATGACTGTTCTTTCCTACATGGATCTTTGGGGCTTCAAGTTTTTGTTGCTAATATTTTTCCTGAGTTATTTTAAAATCCCAAGAATTTCAGTTGAAAAAAAAAACACATTCATGAGAAAAGATTTAGTACTATTCTATTTTAAATAGTATTCTTGTAAAAGAAAAAATTAATTAAGAGAGATTTTGTATCTTGAAAATTTACTTATATGACCACTAAGGAATCTTAAATATATGCTACATTAATTCTACTTTATTTCAAATTTTTAAAAACTGTCTAAGTTTTTTGAATTCATTAAAATTTTCTCACTTTTGAGAAGTAAATAAATCTTTCAGTTGCTACCTTGAGGAATGATTGCTGTATTTTTCTACCTAGAATTCTGTTAGTTTTAGAATCAGTGAAGGTGGTGTGGTAGTTTAATCCTTTCTTTTTTCTGTCATTAGAAAATAGATTTTAATCACTAAAGGCTTTGCTATACATAAACACAAGTTGGTTTGTGAAGAGCAATGCAAAAGTAGAGATAACTTCTCAGTGCCCTGATGAAAAAGAGATACAAATGATTGTACCCATTAGGAAACATCAAAAGCTGTGTGTGAAATTGTTCTTTACTTACAGCTAAATGCATTATTCAAGTTATGATTCCATTGTACATATGATATTTGCTCCAAAGACAGTGAATAACACCAGATAAACTTTTCTAATTTACTATTATAATGTTTCACCATCTTTAATTAATATGAAACATTCAATTATAATTATTATTCATCTTTTTCGATGACTAAATATTGTTGTATATATATTTAATGAAACTATGCTTTTTAAGAGAAACCCAAAAATGACTGTGTCTGTTTTGTTACTTGGGCAATAATATGAATACCAAATGATCATTTATGACTTACAAACTATACCCGAATATATCCAACAGGATTACAAAATCCTTTATATCTATATCCCACAAATTTTGTAACCCCGTGTTCTGAAAGTTTTCAGTCTTTGAGTTTCAATTTCTTGAAGTCCAGAACTAAACAAAAATTCATACTCTCTTTATTCCCATGAATATAAACAAGTTTTATTAAATATAAGATCCTGAGGGTTACTTTGTTACAAGATTCAACAACAAAAACTCATTAGCATTCAAGTTTGCTTTTGTGTCATTGTCAAGGTCAAAATCCATCAGGCTGCTGCCCATGTTCTCTTAATAAGGCAGTCTCTCTTTTTTTTACCCTCAGGCACAGCTCATAATTCCTCATGAGTATCTTCTGTCACAAAGAAATACCCAGACTCAAAAACACTTGAAATAAAGAGTTTGGTGGCTTAGCGGATAAAACTTCTGACCCTTTACCTCAGAGAACACAGCTTAAATTCAAACTTTCAATGTAACTGAAACAAGATTTACAGAGTTAGCAATATAACCTGTACAGAATGTTCTAGAGTTGGCTGTAACATAAAAGAAATGAAAAGAAAATTCAACGCCAAATTTACCTGAAAAGCACATTTTTTTTTTCAGAGTACATGGCTTTGGAATTTTAAGTTAGGATTGGATTATGATCCTGAGTTATTTATTATCAATGCCTTCCAAATTGAGTATATTTACCTTTGAGCCCGTGAGCTCTTGTTAATTTCTTCTGCATCCCTGGAATATATGAGAGGCTTAATTAAAATCAAATTCACTCTTTGTTTTAAAAGAGGATACCACTGTTTCCATGATCGGTGTTTGTCAAGCACACCATGTTTAGAACACTCTCTTCTCTGCAAATTCAAAAGGAGGGGAATTAGTACACATAAGTACTGGACATCTGCTCCAAAATAATGTAAAAATGGTCCTAAAAAGGGAGCTATAATTGATTTCTTTCATGCTGCCTCTGTTTTCACAACTTCATCTGAGCCTATATGAATATTGTGACAGAGGTGAAAAATAATTATACTAGAATAGGTTTTACTGTACAACTTATACAACACAATGTGGGAGAATCTGTGTTAGCATATGCAAGTCATGAAAATGATATAGGAAGGATGGCATTTGCATACGCAATCTGTATTAGAGACTTGAAAATAGGTCAGCATTCTCTACAGATAAAATAATAATAAAGAAGCTGGGGTGATAGTAAAAGATGAAAGTGTTGATGTCATGTGCATTCATTAGCAACTGGTTATTAAATACTCTGGTTTCTTTGCAACTAACTACATTAAGAAATATTACAGAAACTTTAAATATTTATTATTGATAAATTTAACATATATAATTTACCCTCATGACATAGAATTGTGGTTATGTGGCTAACCAATGTATTACTGAAATATTGTTTCGTATCTAAAAACCTCTTTTCTAGCATCAATTATATAAAATACAGAAATTTAAAACATTTGTTTCTTATTTTTGAGGTGACAATATATTTACCTAGAAAATAAGTTTAAGTAGAAACATAAGATAAATAAAGAAAAGAAAAATATTATAATAGGCAAAGGATAAGCATTAAACATTTAAACACATTAATAAATTGAAAAAGTGAAACATGTGTTTATATTTTGAATAGATACATTGGAAAAATATTCATTCATGTAATTGATTATTGGTTTCAAATCATTTTAAATCATTCCAATTTTAAAATCTTATATTCTGTCTATTCATAGTTTTTATTTTTAAAGGCAACTGCTATAACTTCTTTGAGCTGTCACTGTTTTTAAATGAGATCTTTGGACTATGATATTCCACAGCTAGAATGATAAGATTAATAGACCTTCATTTTATAATATTAATTTACACATGAAATAAATACCTTTGGAAGTATATTTCACTCTGGAAGATGGAAAGAACTCTAAGTCATTCTCCTTATTTTTTTTGAAGAACTCTTTCCTAATAATTTTCCAACCATAACTACTTTAACTTCAGCCTGCATGCTATATATGAATATTAAATTATCCATCATCCATTATGGAACTTCATTTTTATAGATGTTTTGGTTACCTAATCTCTATGAATTATGAATGAATAGAATTTTATGATGAAAATAATATTAATTCTTGTAGGTTGGTAAATCTTTACAGAAATAGTAGGTACATATTAATTTTATTGTTTTTCAAGACAGAGTAGCTTTGGAGCCTGTCCTGGAACTAGTTCTTGTATAACAGGCTGGCCTTGAACTCACAGAGATCCATCTACTCTGCAATTTATTCGAGACTCTGTTCTACTTACAAATTTCATATTAGCATGTTACAGTTTATAGCAATTTGCTTTTATAGAAATCCTTTATTCTTTCTTACCTAGAGAGAAGATTTTGCAAAGTCCTCTGTGGAACTTTCCAAGATTTCAGTTGTTACTGTGTTTAGATTGGAGTTTTCCCTTGCTTAATCATGGTCCCTTACTCGATCTCCACCCATTCCTTCATAACAAGTACTGTGCATTCACTTTCTGCAACAGATAAAAAATGGACTTCGAAGCCATAAATCATATCTAGGGAGCCCCAGCACATAGACATGTAAACCTTTACTCCTTAAATCTCAGCTAGGAAAGTCAAGATGCCTGTAGCGTTCCTAACATGAAATCCTGAAAATGAATTAGTTCCATCAGGAAACATTTTAAATCTCCTCCATCTATAAATAAATATAGTGGTAATGATCAAGCTAACATAAAGACCCCTTACTTTTATCAACACTTATTCCTTATTATTTAAGAGGACATTCTCTGGTATATACTAGTAATGAAATCCAGCAATAGAAGTGAACTTCATCAATGCCAAAATATAATTATTATTTTGTAGACAAATTGAGATAGATTGTTAGTCTGGAGCCAAATATGAGTGACAATGAGAAAAGTTGCCGATTAAGTATTCCCAAATTTCATGCACCTCTGTGGACATAGTTACATAAGATTTTATTAGTGACCAGACAAAATTAAAAATCAACATGTTTAACAATTGTGTTGAGGTAGGCCATAGTTAAGTCAGTTAAGCAAAGCAAAAGGAGAAGAACAACAAAAGTGTTCTAGTATATATAGAACATTTCTGATGATATTCTTAACTTTCCTACTGGTAGAAACAAATGCTCTAATAAGAACGTGTAAGTCACAGATACCAGATCAAACCAAGAATGTGAGCAATGGGTGGCTTTCCAAGGACTCATAGGAGCAAACGATTGCCTCTGATCTGCAGCGTTTTAACTCTCATTGAGTTTGAAGTTCATTTCTGTTTTGCAGAATATTTAACAGAGAGACAGTTTTCTATTTCATTCTATTTACTCTCGCCCTCCCTTTCTTCACTCCCTCATCCCCTTCCTTCTTTCCTCCTTCTTTCTTTTTTTCCTTCCTTCATTCCTTTTTTCCATCAATGTCTTCCTTTCATTGTTTTTTCTTCTTAGGATACAAATTCACAACTTCAACTTTCACAAAAAGTTTCAGAAATGCTTTATCACTGAATAGATATTTAAAAGTATAGTTTTCAAGAAGATATGCTATTTAAAACTTCAAAGTGTTGATTTCTTGGGAAATTTAACCTTATAATAATTGTGTGGTTACTCCGATGAAGCAACGGTTACTTTCACCTTTGTTTAAATTCCTTTTGGGGGATTTTATTGGAAGAGATTTGAATAAACTTTAAGTATATGAAGCAATAGGTGCTGGGTGGTGGTAGCTCATTCCTTTAATCCAAGCACTAAAGAGGCAGAGGCAGGTGGATCGCCATGAGTTCAAGGCCAGTTCAAGAGCTAGTTCCAAGACAGCTGGGACTCTTACACAGAGAAACCCTGTCTTGAAAAACCAAAAAAAAAAAAAAAAAAAAAGAAGAAGAAGAAAAAGGAAATAAATAATAGGTATATCTACAATATTAATATATGAATATTTAGTAATTAATTATAGGGGCTTAAATGTTAAAGTCAGGCCAAAATTATATAGTGCTAATGAATTTTTATTAAAGCATGTAAATATAAAATAGTATTATTCATCTGATTTTGACTGAAGCAAAAAGCATAATATGAAATTAAAAGCTGAAGGTTTTATTTCAATACAGTTGGTTACAAAAATGAGATAAAGTGTAGGACTGTTCCTTCTTTGTACAATAAAATTTATAGCATGCCATGTGTCATCAGTAAGAGAAAAATAGGAGCTACTATATTTCAGTCAAATTATAAACATGTTTCATCCTCAGAGGAAAAAAACTTAGGAAGAATTAACAAGTTCTTAGTAAAGCTATCTTTATTTAATGTCTTTACAGATACCTGTGGGTACATTTCTACCTTAAAAAAAAAATGCTGTGGCTGATATTGCAGAATATCACTCTCACCATATTGACAGTCATTAAAGAATGATTTAGAATAAGAAAAGCAATAAAATAATTTTCCAACATATGAAATATAGACTGTATTGAATCTTCTACTGACTGATTGTGGGAAAGACACATAGAAAAGCACATTTCTTTAATTAGACCTAAGAAAATTTGTTTATAAACTATTATATGAGTGTTGGGCTTTCTGAGGCATAATATTTATTTTAGGTGTGTAAGAAAAACTTAAGAGTAGAATATAAATGAAGCATTATGGGATACATGGTTTTCTGATAAATCTCATCCTTGAATTGCAAAAACCCTAAAGTTCATAAGTAATTGTTTCCCTTTTTAATAAGATATAAATCCTCAACCAAGCAAACAAGTAAAGCTCTCAACAACAGGGTTTTATCCTATAAATAATTGCAACAAATTATGAAAATGACACAGTATAATTTAATTTTACTGTCATTTAAAGGGAAAGAAAATAGTCAATTACATAAATTGCAGAGATGGTACAGAGCAGAGACACATGCTCAGCTCATGGGAAAATTAGGACACTCAATTTTGATTCATGCTATGAATTTATCAATCAGTATACCTTTCAGAAAAACTGCTCTCTCTATATCTTTCAAGCAAATTCACAATCTACTGATTTTATAGGCAAAAATGCTTCATCAGCAAAGGTAGGGTGCTGGCGTACAAAAGAGTTCCACAATAGCCCAAAATGGAGTATAACAAAGGTTTATTTATCTGAGGATAAATTCACAGAAAGAGTAGCAATCTGCAGTCCTCTTGCGTGCCGGGAACTGGAACTGAATCCAGCAGCCAAGAGGCCTGCGCACGCTTTTTGTCTGCATTTACAGTACATAAAACCACACTGCTCGAAGTGGGCAGGTATGTTAAAGGCTCTTGGCTGAAGAAGTTCCCACAGCAGTAGGCAATACGTTGACCTCTTCTGATTGAATGGTTTGAAACACTTATATTCCTTTACCCATATTTCCTTAAGAGTATCTGTAAAGTCTAGACAATTGTAATTTCTGCAGTATGAATGGATCGAAGAAAATAAAATATAGAAAATGAAGTATTTGTGGCTAATTGTTACATATTAAGCAGCAAGGCCTTGTCCATTGGCTTCATTTTGTTGCATCTTTTATTTAATTGCCTTACTTTGATATCTCATACTGTTCCCACTTAATTAAGGCTAATTAATTAAAAATAGATAATCTATTTATATTTTCTTATAAAATTTGTATGGAAAAATAAAACATTCCTTGTAGTTTATCAAGTATATGTTGCAATTTTATTGCCTAATGAAATTTTAACATTTTTTAGACATTTTATATTTCTTATTGCATATGAATTTAGAATTTACTATATTTGTAATGTAACACACTATTAAACATTTGATCACTTGTTTACTTTTTACTTAAACATATATCCTATATTTTAATCAATTTCTTAAAGATTTATTTTATTGTAAGAATATTTGACTGCATGTTTGCATACATAAAAATTATGTTCCTGATCCTTGCAGATGTCAGAACAGGGAATTGGTTTTTCTGAAATAAGAGATGTAGATTGTAGTGAGCTAAGATGCAAGTTCTAGAACAGAACCCAAGTCTTCTGCAAAACCAGCCCATGCTGTGTTATTAACAGCTGAGTGATCTATTCATTACCTGCATTCTACCATTTTGTCAGTGTTTCTCTGTTTTATTTTGTAAAGATCATACTGTTTTTCATGTAAGCCTAAATATTTTACTTATAATCAATGAACACTGCATATAATTATCTTTCACAATGTCTATTTAGAAATGTTCACTTTTAACATCACATATTTGCTACATTCTGCATATCATTCTATAATCAATAATTGGCAGTGTATGACGATCTTCAATTTTAACTGTTATAACTTGAAACTGATTCCAGAGTATATCCCACTAGAGACTAGTCTCAACTTTCTTCTATACACACAAACAATCATGCATACATACATGCACACAATTTGTATGCATAAACCATGCACACATGCATTCACACAAATAAATACCCCCCACATATGCATGTATGCACATGCAAAACATATATACAATCAATACTCACTCACACATAAATGCACAATCTCCCCCAGTACACAAATGTATATGCACACTTGCATGCATACATACACATGCATGCACACAAACCTACACAAATAAATAATAGAATTTTATTAATAGTTATACTTATATCTACTTTTTTACTATTTTAAGTAACCACATCTAAATTTAATTCAACTAGTGAATTCATTATTTCCATGATATGTATTTTCTATAAAAGGGAAACTTGAAATGCCCATGCCATTTAGCAGTGCTAAAGTTAAGAACCCTTATTTGTGCTTTTCAATAAATGTATGTAGTATTTTTAGCAGTAAGTTTTCATCAAATAGATTCTCATCAACAATCACAAAGAATGAATTGTCAGAACCTGTGTGATTTGAAGGACTTCTGGGGCTTCTCTTAACAACTGATCATAAGGCACTCTATCACATCAGGCATTGAGACTTTTGATGAACAATTTTTATGTATTAAAAATAATTACATCTACAAAATGTTATGTATTAAGATAATGTTCATTGTAAAATTTCAGAGAGACATTCTGGTGAGATGCTATACTTAGTTCTAATTTACTAATAGTAATGCACAAATTCATTAAGGAATTTGCATCTTTAATTTCTCTGATGCTATTTACATTAAGAAAATGAGTAGGTGTTTCATGAAAAGAAGACAGGTCAGTGCTAAGTAGTAATTTTCTAGTTAATAGAGAAAGAACAATTTGTTTTCTGTAAATGGTGTTTAATGGAAATCTTCCAAGAAATTATAAAATTGAATATACATCACTAGAATTGTACAAAAGAATTTTAAGTAAAATAATAAGAGGTATATGAAATGTTAATAAAATAGATTCTCTAAATAGTTGTAATCTATAATTCTAGATAGGAAACACTAAAATTATTTAAGATTATATTGCTAAACTGATTAATAATTTTTTCTAAAGTAACCTTTTCTTTCTAAAATCATTTTGATTTTACTTATACTTTAACCAAATATTGAATATGTACTTCTAATTATATGACAAAACACAGACAAGGAAAACCAATTCATATCACTGATTAAAATGATGAAAGGTACAAGGTATTAAAACTAAAAAAATTCTTCTCAAAACATTGTCTTATTCATAAAAGTAATTTCATTTGAATGTGATATGTCTATAATATTATTTTCTAAGAAACTTAAAACATAAAATACAATTTTGTTTAGTTCAGTTTGCCTTTTGTTTTTATATATTATCTATTGTTGAGTATTTCAAACATGCTGTCTTAGATGTTTTAGTTACTATTCTGTTGTAGTGGATAGACACCATTACAAAGGCAGTTCTTATAAAAGGAAGCATTTAATTGGTTCTTGATCACAGAGACATAATCCATTATCATCACAGTAGGGAGCAAGGTAGCAGGTATATCATGCATAGTTCTAGAGACCCTGTAGAGTGTTTCATCCTTATCCTCACTCAGAACTAGAACTTAGGCCTAGCCTGGACTTTTGAAAATTCAAAGCCTACTTCCAGTGATACCCTTTCTTCAACTAGGCCATACCTACTAATCCTTCTACTCTTATCCCTATTGAGTAAGCATTCAAATGTATGAACCTATAGAGGAAGCATTCTTATTCCAACCATCATATTCCACTCCATGTCCCGAGGAATTCCAACTTCAAAAGTCTCTATAGTCTATTACAGCCTCACCACTGTTTAAAAGACCAAAATCTCTTCTGAGACTCATGGTAATCGCTTAACTGTAAGCCCCTGTAAAATCAAAATCATAAATCAGATCATATATTTCCAACATTGAATAGCACATAATATATACTGCCATTCCATAAAGAAGTAAAGGAAGTTTGGAACCAAAATAAGATTGAAAAGAACCCATACAAACATCTAATTCTTCTGTCTGATGTAAAAGCACTTTCATATCTCCAGCTACTTTCAGCTTGGTTGATTACAAAATATTTCTCTGTCTCTGTCTTCTCTGTCTTTAGTTCTGAAACCCTATTTCCTGCATCCCATTTGTCATCTCCAAAATCTTCCGGTCTCTAAGAAAATCCAAGCTTCACATTTACAGCTTCACACAAGGGCCTCTCTGGGCCTCCACGCATGGGCCCCTGACACATACCTGGTCTCAGTGGCTTTTATTTATCTGTGGAGGAACACTCCAAAACCCTTTCTTGTGTCATTGTCTCTCAATCTATAACCACATATACAAAGCTGCTAAAATCTGCTACTTCCTGTAGCTGCAACATAGCCCTTACCTCAATTACATCTTTACCTGCTTTCTTGGGTTGGTGGCTTCCTTCACTGCTTAAGCTTTTCTTTAATTCCTTTCAGGTTTTGAGAGTTTAACGGAGTAGGGTCTTGTCTTGAGGTTACCACACCCTATTTTTCATTTAGCGTTAGGCTTTTCCCTAAATCTTTTATCTCCTTGAGCTATGGACTTTGGTCTATTATACTTTCTCATGCTCCATTTCTCCTCAAACCATATACTGTGTTAGTCTTTTTTTTTTCAGTTTGCTCCTTTATATTATGGATCTTCAAGAGTAATTACTAATAATCCATGACAGAGTTGATACTAGGTTGTCTTGAAATCTCCTCTATCAATGTCATTAATCAAAAACTCTGCAGTTTATTTTCAGACAGATTTTTCATACAAGAGTAAAATACAGCCACATTCTATGCCTAATTTTCACAAGAATGGACTTGTTTTTTTAAATTTTACATACCAATCCCAGTTCCCTCCTACTCCTCTCCCACTTCCTTCATGTTTCCCCCAACCATCACTTCATCCACTCCTCAGAGAGGGTCTAGACACTTAAGTGGTGATTTTGATGACTATTATTGGTTATCAGCTTCAATGAACTACGATACAGAATAGTAAGGTACACCTGTGGATGATTGTTTTTTTTCTCTGTTTGAAGTGTGTCAATCCACTCCTAGTCCTGATCTTTGAGGGTCAAAAACATATGCCTTTAATTTGGATATTGAGGCACATTTAATCTGGGCCAAACCTTCTTCTAGAATTCTATATAAGGACATAGAAAAGGGGAACTTTTGATCTTTCCTGGCCAGATCTCACCTTGCTAGCACATCCATTCCTTTACTAGCATCAGAGCCTGCTTCGTTAGCATTTCAGCATATACAGAAGACCAGATGAGACATCCAGCCTAATGGACTGTCAACTACTGGATTCTTAAACTTTCCCTTCATAGCCATTGTGTGGGAGAATTCTGTATTCTGTCAATTATGTTTTAATAAACACTGAATGGCCAGTAGCCAGGCAAGAAGTATTGGTGGGACAACTAGACAGGAAGTAGAGTTGGGGAAATGAGAAGAGGAGAATTCTGAGAAGGAGGAAGCCCATTCCCCCCTAGTCCTGTCTAGACACTGAAGAAGAAGGACGTGACCTGCCCCGCTGAAAAAGGTACTAAGCCATGTGGCTAACATAGACTAGAATAATGGGTTAATGTAAGTTATAAGAGCTAATACAAGGCCTGAGCTAATGGGCCAATCAGTTTATGTTTAATGTAGAATTCTGTGTAGTTTCTTTGGGACTTACTGGCTGTGGGAAATGGGCAAGGCAGAAACCCCAACAAACAGGCCCTCATGTTACATAGCCAGCCATTGTTGGATTATCTGTAAATCATTCTGATAAATCCCCTTTATATGTATATAGAGGGAGATTAATTCTGTAAGTTGTGTTACTATAGAGAACCCTAATTAATGTAATGATTGATGGGTTATGCTCAGCCTGGTGTGGCATTCTTGGGCTGTTGGTCATGGGTTTTATAGTAAAGCAGACTGAGGAGTTCATGAGGAACAGGCTAGTGAGCAGCCCCCCTCCATAACCTCTCCATCTGCTCCTGCTGTCAATTTTCTGGCCTAATTGTGTCTCTGCCCTTACTTCCCTTAGTGATGGACTGATGCTATAAAGTGTAAGCAAAAACAAAATCTTTCCTCCACAAGTTGCTTTGGTCATAGTGTTTCATCAAAGTAACAGCAGTCCTAAGTAGGTGACTTATTCACTGTTCTTTTGCTGTGACTAGACACCATGACCACAGGGACTCAGAAAAGGACGTCTTTAATTCAGGGCTTGCTTACAAATACAGAGGCTTCATCCATTGTTGTTATGGTAGGAAGCATGAGAGGCATGTTGTTGGAGATATAGATGAGAACTACATCCTGACCTACATGCAGAGTGAGAAATTCAGCCTGTCATTGGCATCGAAACCTGAAAACTCACAACCAGTGACGTATTTCCCCCCAAAAGGCCAGTCTTTCGAAGCATTCAAATATTATTATCATGCTGTGGGAGCACACACAGCTCCTTCAGCCAATAGCTTTTAAGATAACAACCCACTTGGGCATGGTCTCTTATACTGTAAAAGCAGCCTTAAATGTATGTCTGCTCTCTTGCTTCAGGCTCCCGCCTCCGTCTGCTAGACTCTGTTCCTCTCTGCACAGAGGACTGTTGTTTAGGACAGTGATCTGTAAGTTTTCCCCTTAAATAAATAACCCTTTTATTATTCATAATTCTGAACTGGTGTGGGATTGTTTTTTGACTTATGTCATCATCATCACAGAGTTTTATTCATTTGTGATTAGCCATTCAAATACATGAGTCTATAGGGTTCAATGTTATTCAAACCACAACACGTGTTCAATGAAATATGATCATACTTACCCAAGTACTTACTTTTCAAAATCCCTGCATATCATCTTGTCCCTTCTCAATATGTATTCCCCTCAACTTCACATTTTATATGACTCATAAATGGCATATACAACATCTACTCTTAGAGACTTCAGTAACAAGGAAGGTGAAATTTCTAATAGATAATGACATATATTTCATTGATTTTGGTTTGGTTTGATTTGGTTTGGTCAGTTGTGTTTGGTTCTAGTTTAGTACTCTTGGCTATTGAGTCTCTTGTTCTTGGCAATCCAGGCAGTGTAAGTTGTGAGTTCTCTCTCAAGGAATGGACCTGAAGCTGAAACTTACATTGGTTGGTCACTTCCACAAAGTCTATGCCACAATTGCCTCAGAACATTTTACAGACAGGAGATTGAAAGAAAACATATTTAAAAGATGGTGCTGGCATAACTGGATATCAACATGTAGAAAAACGAAAATAGATATCTATTGCCATGCACAAAACTTAAGTCCAAATGAATCAAAGACCTCCACATAAAGTCAGCTACACTGAAACTCATAGAAGAGAAAGTTGGAAGTACAATTGAATGCATTGGCACAGGAGACCACTTCATAAATATAACCCCAGTAGCACAGACACTGAGAGAAATAATTAATAAATGAGACCTACTGAAACTGAAAAGCTTCTGTAAAGCAAAGGACATGGTCAAGAAGACAAAATGGCAACCTACAGAATGGGAAAAGATCCTCACTAACCCCAGGCAAACAGAAAGGTCTGATTTCCAAAATATACAAAGAATTCAGGAAACTGGTCATCAAAAGAAAAAATAAACCAATAAAAAAAGTGGAGTACATTTGTAAACAGAGAACTCTCAACAGAGGAATCTAAAATGGCAGAAAAACCCTTAAAGGAAATGTTCAACATCCTTAGCCATCAGAGAAATGCAAATCAAAACAACTCTGATATTCAATCTTACACCTGTAAGTATGGCCAAGATCAAAAACACTGATGACAACTTAGGCTGGAGAGGTTGTGGGGTAAAGGGAACACCCTTTCCATAGATGGTGGGAGTGCATTCTGGTACAACCCCTTTGGTATCAGTGTGGTGATTTCTCAGAAAATTAGGAAACAACTTTCCTCAAGACCCAGAAATACAACTTTTGGGTATATACCCAAAGGATGCTCAATCGTACCACAAGGACATGTGCTCAGCTATGTTCATAGCAGCATTGTTTGTCATAGCCAGAACCTGGAAACAACCTAAATACCCCTCGACCAATGAATGAATAAGGAAAATGTGGTACATTTACACAATGGAGTACTACACAGCAGAAAAAAATAATGAGATCTTAAAAATTTTGCAGGCAAATAGATGGATATAGAAAACATAATATTGAGCACATTGAGTGAGGTAACCCAGACCCTGACAGGAAAATAACATGTGTTCTCACTCATAAGTGGCTTTTAGACATAAAGCAAAAAAAAAAAGTCTACAATTCAAAATTCCAGGGAAACTAGATTACAATGATGACCCTAAGAGAGATATATGTGGATCTAATCTACATGGGAAGTAGAAAAAGACAAGATATTCTGAGTAAATTGGGAGCATGGGGACGATGGGACAAGGTTGAAGGGGAGGAGAGAGGCGGGGAGAGGAGGAGAGAAAACTGTAAAGGTCAATTTTAAAATAGCAAATAACAATATAAGTCCACTATAAGTTGCTATTCATAATTATACACTATAGTTTACTGACCCAATTTAAAGTGGAATGTTATGTCATTCATACATTCATGCCTGTTTTTGTGACTAATTAGAAACAAAAATGAGTCATAATTATCTTCATGTAAAGTAACTAGATGATATGGAAATAACAGAACAATATCATGTAAATATCATAAATACAGGAGATATTTTTGTATGAATGAAGGATACTAGTAGAAACTTAGGAGACAAAATTATTGCTAATTAATTATTATGTTAATATTATTAAATTTAATTATTGTTTTTCATAATTTCAGAGTAAGGACTATTAGCGGGTCAATATTCTTATCACAAGCAAAGTGGGGTATATGATATGGCATCACTAAGAAAATAGGTCACCAAGTTTATAGGACCTCATTTCTTGTCGTCAAATACCTTGTTGAAGATTGATGGGGGCACAGAGATGCATAAGTGTTATTATGTCTCATAAATTCATTGTAGGCCCTACACAGAATGAGTTTGTAAAAACTTATCTGTTATTAAAATTCAGAAATTACACTTATATGTACTTAATTGCATCTTTAAAATGCTATTAGATACATTTAAGAGTATATATCTGCATATATAGTCACACATGCAAACACACACATTAATTTAAACTAAAATTTCCTGAACATAAGTAATACTTTCCTCTATGGATAATCTCAAATATATAAAAAGAAATAGTCTTTAATCCCAGCACTTGGGAGGCAGAGACAGGCAGATCTCTGTGAGTTCGAGGCCAGCCTGGTCTACAAGACCTAGTTCCAGGACAGGCACTAAAGTCACAGAGAAATCCTGTCTCAAAAAACCAAAAAGAAAAAAAAGAAATACCATTTTAAAATGTGGTCTAAATATTGATAAAATCAATAAGATATGGATTATAAATATTGATTTTCAATTCTTAATTTTTCAATATAAATAAATACATTTCCATGTTTTTATCAAGTTTCCATGAAATAAATTCAAGGCTGTTATTATTGTTAAATAATAAATTATTAACAGAGATACAAGGTAAAATTCTATCTAAATTTAATATTATATCACTATCCCAAAGAAAAGTCATAGAAATATTTTTAAAAGATATCCCTATAATTAGAGAGGGCTAAATAACTCATACAATAACAATTTTAAAACAACTGCATGCTTGCTTGTGTGTCACATTTGAATGTTAAATTTCTTCTGTATTGGGCTAATGATTTTTGAGCACTTTGCTTACTAATGATAATATTGTATTTTTTTTTCAAAATGAGTACACTGTATATGAAAAGCAATATACAGTAAGTATATTTATTGTTTTACTTTTATTCAGAATCTTTTGATCCCTTTGCAAATAAAATTAAATTTAAATGTTTAAATAATAAGAAATGTGATTTATTTGATATTTGCAAGCTTGTCCTATTTCTTAGCTTCAAGAAGTAACTTTACAAATTGTAAATCAAACATTTTTAAGTTCCAGGCTGCTGGAGGACATATTTTTAAATGCTATATTCTAAATTGCAATTAATTTTTCTATTCCTTTGAGCACATTTAAGTCTGAATTTGTTACTTTAATTAAACTGAATAATTCAAATATTAAATGAAACTGTGTAACCTCAACTAATTGAAAAGCAAGTGGCTGATTACTGAGTATGAGGACAGATTAAAAAATGTACAGTTTGGTATAAAACTCATTTAATTTAAATATACTTAAAATTATATTCTTTTGAATATTAAAAGAAGGAGTTTTCAATTTCTGGTTGAATGTATCCATCCCTCCTGTGTTTACATTAATGTAGATGTATGTGTTTATGAAGATATACTTTTACATATAAATTTGTGTGTTACATAGTGTTGTAGCCAGGTTCATGTTATATATGCTCATATAAATGTCTGTCTCTATTTTCCTATGCATACACACATACAATCATATATATGAATATACACATGTCTTCTGTTTGCTTTGCTAAATAGTATTGAATATGTTTTCTGGTTGACGTGTTACTTGTATTAAATTTTAATAAGCTATTTATTTACTCTTCTAGATGAGAGAATGGTGTGGGATGTCCTTCTGGATATATGTTGCTTTTATGTGCTGATGAATAAAGCTGATTTGGCCTATGGCAGGGCAGAATATAGCCAGACTGGAATAGTGAGAGAGAGAGAGAGTAGGCAGATTCAGAAAGATGTCATCATAACAGTCAAAGGAGACAGATGCTATATAGCTGCCAAAGGAGAAAGGCATGCTGAAACTTTACCTGGTAAGCCAAAGCCTCTTGACAATATACAAAATATTAGAAAATGGTTAATTTGAGATGTTAATAGGAAGATGTTAGTTAATAGGAAGCCTGAGCTAATAGGCCAAACAGTGTTGTAATTAATATAGTTTCTCTGTGATTATTGATGTCTGGGCAGCTGGGAAATGAAAGGGCAGCCTCCATTTACAAATCATAAGCCAACATGGAGCAACTACATTCACATAAAACCTACGAAAGTTTGGGAAGAAATTCTAGACACAAAAGAACAGAGTTAAGCATGGCTTCTTGGTAGCTGCATTTTTTTCAGATAAGATCTGTTTGTGGGCCACAAACAGAAACGTGACTCCTTTAAGAAATGGTAGCTTTCTGGTTCATGCTCTCAGAATAAAAGCTGGCTCTTTCACGAGATCCTACAATTAAATGGGCTCTATCTGCAATGTGTTACAAATTGCTTAATGGTGACAGAGATCTGCTGTGTCACTGAAGCTGGGGCAATGTGCATGGCTTGCAGAGGCAGTCAACATGCCTCTGCCATGTTGGAGTGGGTGAAAGAAACAGGCATTGCAGCAGAGTTGGTTCTAGCCATGTTCTCTTAGCATTGTTTTCTTGTTTAAAAAAAAATCTCCTGGTCAGAAAATCATTACAGATACACAATAAAGACATAATCAGATGAAAAAGACCTCTGAATGGTCACAGTGTTGGTTAAATATATGTAGGCTTGGGAGAGAGAAAAAAAGATTATAGACAGCTATAAAAAGAAATAGGTTTAAAAAATAAAAGTCTTTAAAGAGACAGTAAGAGTAATATAAAAGAATAGTGACAGTCATAGATTAAAGGAGTAAAGAAAAATAAGCCACATAAAGATGGAATACACAGAAGAAAGAAGAAAGCAACCAATGAATTTTGCCAATACAAAGTAGAATAGATCTTCAAATTTTCTGCTTCATGGTAAAGTTTAATGGATGCTATGGACTTGTAGGCTGAAAATGGGTGTCCAATGTTACATAAGAACTTTGGTTGAATGTCCACACAACAAGATGTCTCTGTCAATTCTAGAACTTTCGAAGTTGGTTTTAATGTGCTTCCTGTTTATTTAGGTAATATTATAACCTTCTGGGATCTTTGAAGAGTTGGAGACAGATAGGTATAGTTATAGTTTTCCTTAGTTATGATAAAAGATAAATTAGATATGAAACTTTAGACTCACAATGATAGGATAGATGATAAAGGATTTTCCTTAATTTGCCAATTGTAAATGGACTAAATACTGTAACTATAATTTTTGCTTGATAACTCTTTTGTATATGTAATTTGACTATGTTAAAATTAAAACCTTCCTTTTTATTTAGATGCTCTGGGATGTCTTTCTGTATATGTGTTGCTTTTACTGGCTAATGAATAAAGCTGCTTTGGCCTATGACGTGGCAGAATATAACCAGACTGTAAGAAATATTGAGATAGTAGGTGGAGTCAGGGAGACACCATGTAGCTGCCTAAGGAGGCAGATGCCATCTAGTTGACAAAGGAGAAGGACATGCCAAAACTTTACCCCAGAAGCTACAGCCTTGTGGGATACACAAAATAATAGAAAGGGGTTAATTTGAGATGTAAGGGTTAGTTAATAAGAAGCCTAAAGTAATAGGCCAAATAGTATTGTAATTAATATAATTTCTGTGTGATTATTCAGATCTGACAAGTTGGGATATAAATGAGCAATATCCTAAAAAAGAGTATAAGTTCTGATTGCACTAATAATTTATTACAATGTTGAATTAGATTAGTTTATACATTTTTAATTTGAGAAATTATTATTACATTAGCAAATAAATATAGAGTACAAACTTTTAATTATAATAGATTTAATGTATGTTACAGGGTGAATGAATCCAAATTCACTGAGAACTAAGATATATTTAGGCATAAATTAATACTATAGCTTAAATTATAAGTGGAAGTTTCTATACCACCCAGTCCCTCAGCTTTTCAGTCCCAAAAATACATTAATTATAAATTGTTTACATTAATTATAAATTGCTTGGCTAATTGCTTAGGCTTATTACTAACAATTGAAATTAACCCATAATTCTTATCTATGTTTAGCCGTGTGGTTTGGTACCTTTTCTCAGCAAGACATTCTCATCTTGCTTCCTCTGTGTCTGGCTTACAACTGTGTCTCTGCTTTCCTCTTTCCAAAATTCTTCTAGTCTCGTTACACTGCCTATACTTCATGCAATTTATTAAATTATTAAATATAAATGACAAATAATTACAATGTACAATGGCATTAGTCCATATCAAATTACATAATATATAAAATATATCTGTGTATGTGTATGTATGAATTGTATTATTAATGCTTATTGTGAAATCAACAAAGTATAATTTTAGTAAGATAAATTTACTTTCATTCCTTCAATATAATAACTTATAATTAATTCATCTGCCATTTACAGATAAGGTAATAAATCTTGTTTCTTTTATTTTCTTTAACTTTTAAGGGGGAGATTACTTTAGATCTGAATTCCAAGTTAAAGTATAACATAAAACTGAAGAATGGATAAGGAAAATGTGGTACATTTACATAATGGAGTACTACACAGCAGAAAAAAATAACAACATCTTGAACTTTGCAGGCAAATGGATGGAACAAGAAAACATCATTTTGAGTGAGGTAACCCAGACATAGAAAGACAAATATAACATGTACTAACTCATAAGTGGTTTTTAAACATAAAGAAAAGAAAACCAGCCCACAAATCACAATCCCAGAAAACCTAGACAACAATGAGGACCCTAAGAGAGACATACATAGATCTAATCTACATGGGAAGTAGATAAAGACAAGATCTCCTGAGTAAATTGAGAGCATATGGACCTTGGGAGAGGGCTGCAGGGGAGGGAAGAGGCAGAGAGAGGAACAGAGAAAAATGAAGAGCTCAATAAAAATCAAAAAGAGAAAAAAAAAAGAAAACTGGAGTCAAGGCAACAGGCACTTGAAGCTTCTAGTCATAGCTACAGTAAAGGAAAAAGAAAGTGTGAATGCATGCTCACCAGCAACTCTTTCCCTTTACAAGTGTTCAGAACCCAAACCCAGAGAACAGTGATATACACACTGAGCAAGGTATTCCCACCTTAGTTCACAAATTTAAATACTCTTCTGCAAACACTGCAACAGGTAAACTTGATGTAGAAGATCTTCACTGATACTCTTATAAAAGAAAATCTGGTCCTTTGGCCTTTGGTGGCCTTTCCATAGGCATATACCTGTCTAATTCTTCTTGAATTTTTCTTTATTAATGTAAGATTAGTCATGTTAACATAAACTTATCTTTAATCAGCCAAGTACATTAAAAAATCACTGGACTGTTCCAAATTCCTCTTTATTCTTTTTTTGTCTTTTTGCTACTTATTTCATGTGGCTAATTATACAGGAGAAAAACCGATATACACAGCTATGTTATCCTTAAAACACTTAATTACTTACTATGTTTACACTTTGATGATTGTCTAAGCCAAATTACAAGTGAAAGGTACTGATTTGAATATATTCCTTGTTGAATTTATTGCTGTATGAATACCAAAACTGTCCTAGAGAGAAGCATCCATCATAAATATGATGAGATCTTTTTCAGTCTCCTGTAAAATACTAGTGGATAATCAATTATCAGTTTTTCCTTTGCTCTCATTGTATTTGAAAAACCTTAAACCATTATTTATGGTGTAGTGAAAAAAATGATTCAGAGAGAATGGTATGCTTTGTTTGAGTTATGAATTTTCAGTAACAAACTCAATAATGTGACTAAATGCTATTCGAAATGATTGAGATATAAATTCTAATGCAGATTGATTAAAATCATGAATTGGTATCTTTATAATTTAGTTTTTTCCATTATTTCATGAATTTAGGTTTTATACACTTCTTTTTATCTGAAAAATTTGGAAATTATTTGGGGTATATGAAAACATTATTATGGACCGAGCAATGAAGGAATTGAGATATTTATGTACTGATTTTTGAGTAAAATTGGATGTTATCAGTCTCAAATACTGACTTTTACTTAATGAAGTCATACCTCCAACAGGGTGTTGGTGCACCATTGAAACAAAAACCTACATAGAACAAATAAAATTCTGTTACATATTTTCCTCAGTAGGATAATAGATAACAAGGTAAACTCATATTTTGGAATTAAACAGAAGAATACAGAATCAGATGAAAATTAGTCACATGATAATCATGACTAGTGGCAAATAGTTATGATGGCTTTGTTGGACAAGTTCCAAATTAATAATCCTACTAAGAGAATTAAATTTTTATGTAACCATTTCTCATAGCAATGTTGGTGAAAGGATGATAAATTTTGTTTACTTATATTTTTGGAAAATTGTTCTTTTTGCTATTAAAAAGGTGTACTTCATATTGTTTTGTTTGTTTATTCATTTATTATTTTTATTTTTATTCAGGATTTTTCTTTGCTGCTCAAGCTCTTCTGGAATTTACTGTGTAGACCAGATTGCATTCGAACTAAAGAGTTCTGCCTGCCTCAGTCTCCCTAGTGCTTGAGATTGAATGCATGAACCACCACCACCCAACAATGTTCCAATTTATAAGTCTGTTTCAGATTTTCTTGCTTGAAAACACACCAAAATAAAATACTTAGTACATATACTGTAAATTTGTACACACTTTCTTGATCAATATTGTAGTGATTTAACATTATTTGATGACTTTGTCCTATATTATTAGAGTGGTCTTTATGCATTTCATTCTTCTAGATGGCTTTAAAGATAACTGAGCTATTTTATTATATGTTTTTATGGTTTACACAGGTGAACATAAACATTATCAAAATAAGGTAAATTAGTGCTATGGAAGGACTAGTCAAGCATTTATAGTCACTATGTTACAAATGAACAAAGATATTTAATCTCAATATCTTACCTATTTTTCTAATATATTCTATTTTGTATGCAATATTAAATTGTATGTATTTTCTTTATTGTAAATGAATAGTGCTCACAGAATTACAGTATCATTTCCTTACAACATTATCAGTCAGGTAGAGATCAATTACACTAGATGAGATATTCTGGAACCATCCAGAGGAACAACCTTAATATAATTTGGTTTTCTACCTATTCTATTAGTTATATTTTAAAGTGTAGTAAATAGATATTTTGGTGACATAGTGACTGAGGGTTTAGTATGTGTAAGCACTACCAAAATTAAGTCAATGGTCTCAAAGTTGATGTAATAACATATTTAACAATATAATTAGAAAAAATTAAAAATAAACAGTACAGAGGAAATAATCTTATTGTCAACAAATTTAGATTGATGTCTTAATCTTATTTTTTAACATCATTCTGAAAAGCATTCCTAAAGTAATAAAAAAAGGGAAAAAAAGACACTATGAAGAATTCAATTGAGTAAGTTTAAGTAAAAAGGAAATTTTTAAGTCTTTACACTGAAAGTCAATTTCAAAAGAAATAAAATGGAGACATATGGGAAAATGTCAACTAGAAATGTGAATGGATGATCAATTTTAATATGAGTATGGGCATGAAATTAGATAAAAAATAAGGATTACAAAAGTGGAATGGGCATATTTATGGAATATTAGTGAAAGATATTAAATATATTTGAATGAAAACAGAAAATTGACAACTAGGGGTTGAAAGTCAGGTAGTCAGGATCACAGGAAAAAGATGAATGAGAAGTATCAAACAAATTCATATCAAAATTTCAGAATGAAATTAAATACTTTTTAAGTTAATTAAACTGCAAAGACAAAAAGAAATTTCATAAAAAATGTCCTCATATCAGATACTTGATTGTGAAATAGTGACCTATTAGAAGGGTAATTTCTTTTTTTTTTGTTTTTTTTTTTT